>VZTN01020656.1:192951-256608 GCA_013400515.1 Erpornis zantholeuca
CCCGGGGGCACCGCCCCGGGCACGGCCGAGCGGCGGTGGATGCGGCCCCCATGGCCCGGACATCGGAGCTGCTTACACGGGGCTCTCGGCGTGTGTGCAGGGTCTCTTCAGCCCCGTTGTAGAACACCTTGATTTGGATCATCGAAGCCCAACTCCTTCGTCCTACGGTGCGAAGTTACCTTTGCAGCATTTCAGTATTCATTAATACTCACCGTACCAGTCACTCAGGTGTCACACGCAGCCGGATGGTACAGACAGACTTTACTATAAATTCAGCCCTGCTCCTGAGAAAAACTTTAATCCACTGAGAGCTCCATGAGCTTCAAATGGCTTTCTTGCAAAAATATTTCTTTTGAGACTTATATAGGTACTGAAATTATCAACGATGAAACATTGACATATCAAACAAGAAAAGCATGGCCATGGCTTAAAATCTATGTAATTTTTAATTCAGACATTACCAACATTATTAAAGCAACCAACAATAAGACATCCATCAGGTTGCAATGCCTATGGTTTTTAGAAAGCTGTTCCAGTAAAAAAAGATTAATTAATATACAGAGTGGAAATACACAATTTCAGTCATTGCAGAACAGCCCTGAACAATCACAATCAGGTGAATGTGGTTTGTGGATTCATGAATTGGTTCTCTAAAATGAAATATGTAGTGAAGTTAAAGTAGATGTGGAAAAGATCAACTAAAGTGACCAAGGCAGTAGAGCATCAAATTTACATGAGTAATATGAAAAATTGGGAACTCATCTTGGAGGCTTAGTTCAATCAAAGCTGAGATACAATCAGGAATCACAAAAGCAACTTGGTTGCAAAAAAAAAAAAAAAAAAAAAAAGCAAAAAAGCAACTCACTGACTTCTGTAAGACAAGAACTGGTCACATTCACTGAAATAAAGAGGACGGTTTAAAAGTGCTAGAAGTCCTTTACACAGTGCACAGTATTGGTAATCTGTTGCCACAGGTGCTTATGGAGGAGATTGTACTTGGAAATTCAAAAGAGAGAAGAAAAACTAATGGTGATATGAGAGAATAATAAAGGCTTAGTCAAACTCTTAATCCAATGCCAGGTGTCACTGCAGAACTACGATGAATGCAAACAGCAGATATGGTCTTCCTTACTAATCCCTTACTGTGACTGTCAGAGAAGAAATGTTGGGCTGAAACTGCAGTTTGGCCCAAGAAGGTGTTTTTATGCCATTGCATCTGAGCAGGACAAAACTACAAAGCAAGTGATGGGTTTTGTGGTTCCTTTTTTTGATTAGTAAGACACACTTTGTCATATTGCTCATTTTCCATTGTCCTGTGCAAAAGTATAGTCAGCACTATTACATTTACAGTTATTGAACAAGCAGCCTGAAAGATTTAAAAATAGCATAACACATGCCAGTTGGCCACCAAATGGGTTTGTTTTTAAGGATATGGATATGCAAATCAGTGTCACCCTGATGATTACGAACAATTCTAAAACATGTAGATATTAACAATGTTATAGGAAGTAACTGCTGTGCTTCTTTTTCGGTAGAAAAATAGTTTATTTTCTTCATTTCTCTTTTTATAGGCTCCACATTGCGCTATAGTTCATATGGGATGAATTGAACTATAAGAACCCATAGTTCATCCAATAGCCAAGTGTTGAGCCTTCCATCAGAAAAGGCTGTTTTGTACACTTACTAAGGATTTGACGTAGTCAAAAAAATATGAATTGGACTTTGAAACCTAGAAAGAATGACCTAAAGTACACTGGACTTCAATTCGTTTTGTGGCCTTCTGTTTTCAGAGCCTGTGTGGCATAATTTGATCCTAATTCCTCAAAACACATGAAGTCCACAAATTTGAGAGTTATGTTTATGCTAGGGAAAACTGAAATTATTATAATTTTCTATCAAAAGTTGAGGCCTTGTGAAAATACCAGATGTTGCAAAATATATGACAAAATTGGAAGTACTGGAATAGAAACAACATAAGAAACATGGCTGAGTCTCAAGTCAAAGTAGATGTCCTCTAAATTATGCAGCTTTGATTCAAATTTGTTTTCGGTATGATACTGGGAGACAGGGAAAGAGAAATATCTGATGTCAGCTATGAAGGACAACGGTTTAGATGATTTGTTAGATGAAATAGGTTCTAGCTCTCCTTGTTTGAATGTGTTTCAGTGTTTTCCAGGAGTTTCCCAATAATCTAAGGCACAGTGTGTTTACCTCCACTGTCATATATTCAGCCTTAGTGTCACACTGTATGATTCTGTATCTTCCCACACAATCTCTGTGGGTTGTCACTTCTCAGTGGCAGTAGTAGGGTGGTGAAATTCCTTTCCCTCCTCTTCCACAGGAACCAAGACATCATTCCCTGGAAAAAACTCTGTTTCCTGCTCTGGGTAGTGCATTTCCAGTTCCTCCTCTGTGCTTTCCTGGGCACCAAGGTTACTTTCACATCCTCTAACAGTAGTACAATTCTTGCCACTGGGCACTTCTGCAACGGACCCCACGATAACAGTGTCAGCCTTCATGATGTAGAGTTTTTCTGAGGAAGGAAAAAAGTAGTGCTGAGCATGGTGAACAGTCACTGCTGCCCCAGAGATGGCACTTTTTTATGTAACATGGACTCAGGCATTTCAGATCAAGTAGATTGAGTTTCCATGGGATTAAGCCACTGAGCTAGAGGTGGGACTACAGGAGAAAGACAAAGCAGAAAAAGCAGAAGATATTCACAAGAATCTGTTAGAAGAAACAATAATTGGGATCTAGATATGAAGAATCCAAGGTTTATGTTCCTGCTGTTTCAAGAAACAACACCATGTAAAATAAACCTTTGGGTAAGGATCAGCACTGTACAGAAGTTCAGGAGTCTTAGGACCCGAAGAAATTAGCTTCTTTCTAGCTGAAAATAAACTACAAAATTTTATGAATCTTGGGTCCAATTTGTTGTCTTACTCCTTCACAGAAAGATAAATAAGGCCTTTTCAATGGCTTGCACCACTGCGCTTGATTCAGAAGGATGCTGCACATCAGACACCATAGGTCAATTGCTTGGAGGTATTTGGATATGATAAATCAAATCACCACATTCATCCCAATCCATCACTCACAGTAAAAACAGAAAGGGCATTTAGTAAGGAAAGATCCTTTTTTGTAATATGAAAAATAACACCTTCAAATAACCATCCAGATGATGTCTCAGGTAACAATTCTCCCCCCATGAATGAGCTCCTTGCCTGACTTTATCTATCACCCTGTGCCATGGTCAAAGTCTTTATGGGAACACATGGGAGACACATTTCAAGCCATTATTATGAAACCAGAGAAGAAAACTATAGCAAAGTACAATTCTCATTCACTATTACAGCATCATCTTCCAGCTGACATATTAAATGACATATTTAAATTTTTTCTGTAAAATTTACACCTTCTAGAATGAAAAGGGGGAAGAAGGGAATTTTCTGTCAAATTCATAGCAACTAAGACAAACACACAAAAAAGAAAGTGTTATATCCAAATGAATAGGTATTTGCATGTGAAATGCAAATCTTTCTTGCATGTGAAAGATCTGCAGACTCAGCCCAATCTTTGTTAGATTTGGACACTTTGCAGTTTACTAGTAATCTTGGAATGATGGTATGTGCCATGTTTGAAAATTTGAAAAAAGAACAAGAAAAAAAGGAAAAAAAAAAAGCAAGACTCACCAATTCTGTTATTTGTGTGGTCTCTGACTCGAGAATCCACAGGGCAATCTGGGGCATTCCCACTGCTCGGTGTCACATCAGTCACACTCCAGTGAGGGCTCTGTGCTTTTTCTGTGCTGGATACCAAGTTATTGTTGGTTTCCAAAGGAGGGGTTCTGTCAATTAACTCCTCCTCTTCTGGCCCAGTGGTCAGTACGATCTTCTGCGAATACATGCAGGAGAGCAGAAGTGGGGTGAGTGTAAAAACACTTTGGACATTGCCATAGGTCCACAGAATCCTCCTGTGGAAGTCAGGATAACAGAATGTACTTCCTAGCACCCTGTCACAGGGAGTGAAACATTCCAAAGTACCTAAAAGGTATAAGAACTTCAAACTAGACTCCTGCATCACTTAAAACCATATTTCAAAATACTTTTTCTAAGCTGAATTCACAGATATCTGATGACATTTTCAGGAATGTGCCTCATTTCCACTGAAGAAAATATGTTTTAGCTACCTGTTAGACTTTGCAAAGACCTATCATGCTCCTACAGATGAATAGAACAAGCCAGAGGCTGAACTGGTTTAACAGCAAAATGTAATTGCCTCAGCAGAACACGAGATAGAAGAAATAAGCTCAAACTACCTAATACATGAAGAACTAATTACGAACAGTTCTTTAAAAGAGGAACCAAAATCTAAAAGAGGCTAAAGGTCCTGCAGTTTTCTGGTGGTTCTGATCTTCTTCTGTTTCCACAAGGTCAGTAAAGAAAAAAGATTTTGAAATGTGCAGTTTAAAGCCCTTGCTCCTGTCTGACTCACTAGAGAAGCAAGAATTGAAGCTCCTCACAGTTTGGGAGTTAGCAATGACATGCTGAAATTATGACAGTCGATTGCAACCAGAGTGACTGGAAAAAGAAGTATCCATGTGTGTGAGCAGGTGCACAACATTTAAAAGCAAACTCATTTGAAAACAAAAATAAATCAACAGTCTGAAGAGTGGTTTAGCAGATCTGGACATCTAAAGATGACAAGCCTAATAAACTGAGAAGACTCAGAGGTTGAAAGTGGCTGTAATTCACTGACAGAGGGGAAATCAAACTGAGCTGTAATGATTTCAGCAGCTGAGGAACTGCATTCTATTGTTGCCATATTGACTGATGTTTGTCCTGTTGATCTGTGGTCTGTACTGTAACACCAGGAGCTTGTCCTGAAGGAATGAGAAACCAAACCCACTGTGTACCCATTTCACAGTCATGCCAAATCCTGCAAAGGAAGAGGGACAGAAGAAAAGCACAGCTCCCATCTGTGTGACTGGAGCAGTAAGATTAAGTGGGGCTGACACACAAAGTACTCCCAGAAGGAAGAAAAGGTATGTTCATCCTGTGATTTCAGATCTTGTCTCATGGAATGCACCATGAATGGCTTAAGACCAAACCAAATCCCCTCACAAGCAAGATTGGTCACATCACATTATTTAACACCACATTAAATTCAGCCCAAGACATTAAAGGATCAAGTTCTAATGCATCTCATCCCACCTAAATGATTATGTATTCTAGAGGGAAGTCCAAACTAAAAGGTTGGCACTTTTTGGACAGGACATTTGAAAATAACATTATTTACTTTGGCATGGAAAGCGATCTGTTTTGGAATATCGTTCACACTTACTGCACATTTGTTCACTAGATCAGAACCTGCAATGGAAAGTAAAAACATTATCAGAAGAAACCTCACACCATCATGAGAATGTTAATATATGCTCTGAAAAATCACCTAGCAACGTACTTCCTAAGCCACTCCATTGCCCACCCCACATGCATGATGGTTTTCTTAAAACTAAGGGCACACTAAAATGGCACTCCTGAGGTGAACAAGCAACAAGTTTCTGCCAAGACTCTGAGATCCCCAAAGCCTTTTGCATCAGTGTCCCCACAACTGGTATCCATCTTATGAAAAATGAACTGATGAAACTGTCTAGATAAGCACAAGAGAAGTTAATTAAAAAGAAAAAAAAGTGAAAAATATGTTAATAATTTTCTACTGGATTAACAAGTTAGGTCAGTTCCTCATATGGTCAGGTGATTATTAAGGGGGTGGAATTTTATGCATAGTTTCATTAATGATCCCAGGGAACACTGGAGAAAGAAGAGAGGTGAGAAGGAGGGAGTGTACAAGATTCTGTAGCACCATGAAAGTAGGTGGCCTTAGACCTACTGTCTAATTTCACCCTGATGTGCAATCACCTTTATTTTCAGAGCATCAGCTCTGTAATGCTACACAGTAACAGTTTCTATTGTGTAAGGCAAGTGATGGAGAAAAAATTCCATTTTGAGAAAATTAAGCTGCAAAGAAACTTTAAATTGTATTCCTGAACGAATATTTAAAACACTCTGCTGTGTGGTGATTAGGGGAATCTGATGCAACAGAGAATAGATCTGTCAGTGGAAATGGAATTGCTGAGAGGGGATCAGCTAAATGGATAAAATGTTTGCACTTTTATGGGATCTGGACAGGCTTTTTTTCTGAACACGTCTCCCATATTTGACTCTCCCAAAATCAATCGGGTGCTTTCTGGCACTGACACATCACCCAGCCCTTCAGCCACCAAGGGAACAAAGTGTCATCTGGTCACACCTGGTCACATCTGGCGTGTCCCCTGCCTCTTGCATGGCAGCAGAGACATACAACGTGACATGAGAAACTTCCACTTTTTAAATTAAAATTCTATAAAATAAAATCCCACATTAAGCTCTCCACTTATTCTTCAGACATAAGGATGACACTGCTGGCCCATCATTCACTCACCTTGAGATTTGAGTGCATATTTGTGTGTGATGACCGAATGCAGATGTGCTGATAAAAGAAAGCTTTCGTTTAGTCAAAGTCGCCATGGAGCCTGCAGGCTCCAACAGCTTCACCACAGCCAGAGATCTACAACCATCCTACAACATGCACATCCTGCTTTCTATAAAAGAGGGAATGTGGTTTTGCAGGCATACCCCACATGTAACTCTAGGCAAAGCTATGGGGAGTCAGTGTCAGTAAAAATCACCCTTCCTCTCATGCTCAAAGCCCAGTCCTGTTCCCAGAACCAAAAACTACTCACACAACACCTCAGGTCTAATTTAATACTAGTGTCTGTGCCGAGAGAAGAAAGAGTTGTTTACCTTTTCCCCACTTGTAGGTTGCCCACCCACCTCCCTCCATTAATTCCCAACCGCTTCCATCTTTCATGTTCTCCAACATCCTGCATGAGCAGCTTTCCTTAAACTCTTATCTGGCCTGTAGAGAACATTCTCTTCCCCAATGACCTCCACAAATATCCCCTTATTTGAGTTCCCATTTAGCATATACTGGCAGGTCAAACAGCACATCACATGTCACAGCTTGAAAAACTCACGCTTTCTTCTGAGGACGAGGATCCGCTTCTTGCAAACCTTCCATTTCCACAATATCAACATGCCCCCAAGAAGCACTGTCACAGAGAGAATCACTGTCCAGAGCACTACACCTACAGCACAGAGAGGGAGCACAGGACAGGCTGAGAAAAGACAGAGGGGAAACTCTGGGTAGATCTATGTGAACATAGGACCATTGATATCATTTCACAAGTCAGAGGGGATTTGCAGGAAGTTCCCACATAAAAATTGTGTTTTATTGACGATACTTCCAAATAGAAAGTGCTAGAGAGAATAAATGCTGTGTCTTTGTTACCTCCTGTTGTCATCTCCCCCTTAGCTAAGGTGGGAGAAGTGCCAGCCTGAGCTTTCTCCTGAGGAGTTGAATTGGGATTTTCAGTTGTGACACTTAAAAGGTCACCACTAGCAGAGGTCACCAGGTTCTCCTTAAATCTCCTCAGGTCAGAGTTATTTGTTTCATTGCTGAATCTCATGGACAAAGTGCTTGGGGTGAGGTAGATGGGCAACTGATCCAGGCAAATTTGATCGTGTGTGGCATTTCCTTTCCTTAGCGTTACTTTGTTCAAATTGGCACAGCTGGGAATCAAAAAGAACAGGTATCACTGCCTTGGTACAAGGCACAAGTGTTTTCCATGTGACAAACATACCCTTGGTCATTTTTATACCACCCGCAATTATTGGTTTCAGTGTAAGAGTATAGTTTGTATAGTGACATATCCTATTTCATCCTTTATTAATTTCAATTAATTAGTCAGTTCTATTAAAGCAGTACAGACTTACTTTGTGTGGGGTTTGCAGATGTCAGTGCTGGAGTTTTGATCAGAGAAGGTCCCGGGAGGGCACTCTTCACAAGTGACATCATTTGTTGAGGTGCCTGGATAAAAATAATGACTGAGGGCTGACCAAGTAAAATGCATCAGGTCCAGGCCTATGGCCAGGACCAGGAAAGTTAAACTGGACAGGTAGGAATTCCTACCCCTGATTTTGACTCCAAACCCAGGCTTGCAAGTAGAGTGGTGCTGGCACCGTGTGCAGGTGTTCGTGACGTTCGTTCGGCAGAACAGGCCTGGCCGGCACTCGCACACGCGGCTGGAATTGAAGGAGCAGGGCTGCTTCTCCACGAGATCAGGTTCTGTGGGCAAGAAACAGATGCAGTGGAAAAGGATCACCTTGCAAGGGAAATGTAAAGCAGGGTCAAAGCTGAGCAACACCAGTTTTAAGGCTCAGGAAGCAGAAAAAGGGGCTGCCCCTCTTCATGATCACAGACTGGTTTGGGTTCAAGATGAGCTTAGCACTCATCTGATCCTACCCCCTGCCATGGGCAGAGACACCTTCTGCTATCTCAGAGTGCTCCAAGCTCTGTACAACTTGTCCTTGAACACTTCCAGGGAGGGGGCAGCCACAGCTTCTCAGGGCAAGCTGTGTCAGGGCCTCACCACCCTCACAGGAGAAGTACTTCTCTAAACCTGCCTTCTTTCAAATTGAAAGTCATACGATGGTAATTTCAGTAATGAATAATTAGAGAAGCCTGTAGATAATGGCTTGTAATATAAGACAGAAAGCAGAAACCAGACTGGGACAGGATTGGAGGAGAGAATTTTTAGGTACTCCCCGGTCACACAGGAAGTAACATGGATTATGTGCAAAGTAATGTTCTGCTGTCTAACTCAGTAATTACCAAGGATGGTAATTTTGCTGTGGAAATACTAAGTGAATAAAATACAAAGTAAGTGTAAATAATATATACAGGGAGAGAATATAACTGTGAGGTATGTGTGGGGAAAAGCAAACCTTTTGAGCATGACACACAGGCATCACATCTTGGTTTTTGGAATGCATTGTTCAGATATTGATCAGGTCCACATGTCATGCAGTCTCCATCTGGATCCTGAGGACATGCTTTCTTTTTAACATAGCCTGGAGAAAAAAATACCAAAATATGCAAGATACCAATCCAGAATGGGCAGAAAACCACCCTGAAATGTTCTTTTCTGCTTGTTTACCTGTTAGACATATTACCACAGTCTTCTCTTAGTCATTTGATTTCTCTAGGATATTTTTGCCTTTCCCATTCAAGTGTTAAGATACAGGGCCAGGACATAATCCCAGCTGGAATGGACTACTATGGAATGGGCAGATGGCAAGTCATTTGCTGACAGAAAACACAACCAAGTCTCCATGAGGGCCATTGTCCTGCCATTACTAAGTTCCCAGGGAACTGGGTTTCATGCTTCCTTCTTTCCTTTCTTTGATTAAAAGGGCTTTTAGAAAAGCTCCTCCTTCTTCACAGTGAGCAGCTGAGCTAGTAGCAGATATGAACAGGTTATTGCTTGAAGGAGTAGTGGATGATGAAGATGAAAAAGGATTCTCATATGTCTTATTGTGGAGGAGTCCAGGACTGACATGATGATATAAAGAATCAGCAAAGGTGAACTGATGGATACTGATGGCTCATTGCAGCCAGGTGTAAATCAGATGTCTGCTTCTCACCCAACCTCACTCTGACATCCCTCTTGACAGGAGCTTTGGCAAAGTATGGTTTTGAAAAAGAACAGAGCTTTTCTTGGGACTGTCAAAGTCACATCCCCACCCATTTTTTCTTTTACGGCACCATTTTCTCCATCCCTTGGTCTAGTTTACATATACAACTTCTGAAGGACTCTAGTGGTGTGGCCAGCAGTACAGGATGTCATAGTGGGAATCCTAATAAAACTGGATGCAAATGCTGGCAATGGAACACTAAAGCCCTCTGTACCATCAGAACACAAATACAAGTCAGAAATTTCCTTTAAGAAAAATGAAAAAAATTTCTTTAAGAAGATACAGATGGTGGTGAAGTACCACAGAGTGCCCACACACTGAGCAGTTTTTGGCCAATAGGGGCAGTTTCAGGCATTTCCAGAACTCTTGTCTCACCAAGGTGTTTCCTGGTGCTGACCTCATGTGTCTCTGAGTCACACCCAGCTTCTAGCACAGCTTACTGTGTCCCCTGCCTGTTCCCTCCCTCATGTGAGACACATTCTAAACTGTTATTCTCATGACTATGAGAATAATGTCAGCTTTTCCATACCTTCATTTTACACTTTTAATCTCTGGGAAGAGACTCATTTAGCCTAATTTCACTGTGCTGATTCACACCCGGGGCAAGTTTGAAATGAATTCTTTGACCTGGCTACTCCAGTGTAAAATCCCATATAAATTCTATCATGATATCTGGTTTGTGTGCAGACTACACAGGAGCAGGACAGTGGAGAAGAGATTCACAGCTGCAGCTACATTAGACAGTGATTCAAGAAACTTCCCTTTTCTTCAGGGACAAAATACAACTCTGCAGATACACAGGGTTCCTACTGTCTCTATAAGAAGGGCAACGTGTACATTTGACTGAATTATAACCATACCTGAGGGACACTGGTAACAGCAGCTTTGTGAAGTTTCATCATAGAACCAATTCTCAAATGTATCACAGGGATGAGGTTGGGTTAATGATGTCTAGAAATTGAAAGAGACAAAAGAGACAATTAGAAAACAACTAACTCTGTTCTAGAGCAGATCCCAATGCCTGTCTCAGGCAATGGTAGTTGCAGATGGTAAGGAAAAGCCCACAGTTTTTTGAAAATTCAAATATCCCCAAAGTAACTAAATTATTGTCTGCATTTCCTTTAGAAACATTGCAGCAGTCAGCAAATTTTTAAAAAGGATAAAAATCACTGACCTAAAATTATTTCACATTAGTTTGAGCTAATGATTTTTTAAGCAAAGGAACAAAATCCCTTACATCTGTAACAGATTTCCAGCTCCATGTGCACTGGAGTAGGAGGTGCTATCATATTCAGCATCATCTAACTCTACATAGATTTGGTGTAATCCACGGAGGTCATTCCTCTTTGCATCATGCAAGTTTTCTGTTACTTATGCAGTCATAATGTTTGAATTTAGCAACCTAAGTGTCTATCATAAATCAATAAATTGTTTTACTTATCATTTAGGGACAAATCCTACAAGAGGATTTTGCTTTGAAAAGAATGCTGCAAATACTCACATGATGAAGCCCTTATTCAAATAACTGATCCCACTTCTGTTGTGAGTGAAATTTTCCAGAAATAACCTTTCATCACTACATAACTGATATTTGTTTAGTTAAAAAAAAAACACTATAAAATAATTCTGATATTAGCTAAGAAAATGAGACCCAGCTACAACTTGGAACAAGAAACATAGTTGTTTCAAAAGACTTTGTTTTTGTATGGCTGGGCCACTACATGCTCTGGGAAATTACAGTGCTACAATTGTTCTGATGAGAAAATCTGATTTTTGAATTTGGCATCTCCCTTAAGAATCCCCTAAAAATGTTGTCATCTGAATTTCATTTTCAGTATTTACCAGGAGGTATGAACAGTGATGATTTTTTTTTTTTTTTGTAAAGAATTGATAAGCAGATTCCCCAGAGATTTTCCCACACAATACTGGTAGAGCAGTTAAATATTTCAGAAACTCTACATCTCACTTTCTGCCAATGAATTTCCCACTAGTCTTTGAAAGAGTACTTGTTGTTGCCTGCTGCCTTTGTGCACTCTGCAGAATTTCACTACCTCACTCATTTCACAGCCTGTTCTCCTGGTTAATGCACACAAACCACAGAAATTATTTAACTCCCATCAGAAAACAGGAACTTTCAGTCAAGGAAATTAACAGAAGAACAAGAAATAGAAACATACTGAAGCCATTAAATTTCACAGAGGTCCAATAACAGAACTGAGAACTCTGACACATCTCTGCACTATAACCCCTGGGCTTCCCTACAAGCACATTTTGGAGCTGACTGTAGAGGCAAGAGCAGGTGGTTTTGCCTGCTCAGCCTGACTCAAACCACGTTTACAAAGGTGCACCTGCTGTTTTCCTGTTCTGAGGAGGAAGCCCTAGACTGGAGGAAAAGGAAGTGGTATCTCCTCACTCCTGTGTGC
This sequence comes from Erpornis zantholeuca, assembly GCA_013400515.1. Classification (NCBI taxonomy): domain Eukaryota; kingdom Metazoa; phylum Chordata; class Aves; order Passeriformes; family Timaliidae; genus Erpornis; species Erpornis zantholeuca. The sequence goes on from VZTN01020656.1 coordinate 205,010, forward strand.
AGGGGTGCCCTGGCCAGGCAGACACCCCAAGCCTAAACAAAACAAGAGGAAATGACCAGTCACTGCACAAAAGGTCAGTCATGAGTTACTCAGTGAATTAGCTGGTTTTATAAAGAAAATTTAAGAAACAATAGCATCCTGGCTGTAGCTAAGTCAGCCTGGATTACTTTCTCTGCAAGAGCTGCAGGAAATCACCACAAATCCCTGATTTTCTCTTCCTGGTTCTCCTGGGCAACCAACTTTGGCTGCAAATGAAGCTGAATTTTAAACAAGGGTGCAGACCCTTGAGTTATTGAATTACTTATGCAGCACATAAGCTTACAGCTTATTTAATTGTCTTATTTTGGGGTTTGAATAAAGGAATAATGTCTGTGTAAAATTGTGAGAGAACAGCTTTGTAAAAAGTTACCTTGCCAAGAATATGAGAATCAGGAGTTTAGTATTAGATTCTGCTCCTGGTTACATCAGTGCACATTCTGATTATGGATTTGACCTGATGGAAATGCAGTGATGAACTAGGCCTACATATGAAAAAAATTATGCAGATATACATATGAGAGAGTACTCAACCTTATTTTCCCCCTTTCCACGGGAGAGCAGCTCTGCACTATAGCCACCTACATTATACACATCATCCATGGCTCCTCAACAAATGCTGCTGTCAAGTCAACTACAAACACAGCTTTGTAGCCACGTGTACTGTTACTGAGCCAAACCCAAGGTGCTCCTCTGTGAAAGGAATTCATTTTAACAAATTACAGCAGGATGTCTATGAGTGAGAAACTGCCTTCTTGATGACCCCACTGCTTCTAATCCATAAGTACCTGCAAAATGCCTATAAGTCACCATCTGTTCAGTAAAGGTGTTTCATGAGTATAAAAATTAGTATAGATCCTTTCAGTGATAACGTTCATGTCAATGCTCAGCAGCAGTCACCACACTCCCATTCTTGTCATCTTTTTCCCTCCAAACCCTAAAGCTGTTTGACTCCTGATGTGACCTGTACCAGCAACACAATGATGCAAGGTTCTGCTCTTAAGTCAGCAGAAAAGTTGGTCCCCAGCATTCTCTAAGAGATCAATGAAGAAATACCAGTTTTATCCCAATAACATCTGCTACTGTCATTAGAACTTAGACTTCTATTTGTTAATGTGAATTATAAAAAACCCCTTTAACATTCAAGGAAGATCACAGACATACTGGAGTAAGGCATCCAGCTGTGGTGGACTGTAGGTCTTTATCCTTCTCTCTGACTCTTTCTTCAAATAGAGGTTTTGGATTTAGCAGGAGCTAGTATACATCTTGTGGAAGGAAAGACCACAATTCCTATCCTGCTTGGACTGCTCAGTGACACAATGCACAGGGATGCACTGGTTTAGAGCTTTCAGTAACCCAGCAAGTCAAGTATTTTTTTCTTTTCTGAATGCATTGGAGATCAAGAACCAATTAAATAAAGCCAACACATAGATCAGAAGTATTTGGGTTTTTCAATGCTTGCTTTTGAGAATTTGTTTTAGAAAACAGGCTTTTTATAGCCCTTCTCACTTTCCTTATTTCTACAAAAATGTTTGCTATTCCAATTTAGTTAATGGTATTTGTAAATGTGGTGCTGAATTCAGTGGGCTACTCTGTAATTCAGTCAGGACAAGGTTTGACTCATTTATTTATGGTCTTTTGAACTCATAGAGAAAAAGTGATTGTGAGGCAGAGTAAGAAATCAGCTTGCTACAAATGAGCTGTAAGTCAGGAAGAAAGCATATTACCATAAAAAAAAAAAAAAATTACCAGCAGTGGCTATTCTAGAACTGACTAATACTGCAGAAAAACAGTTAACTGTCTGTAATTACACCGGTTCTACAGTAGCCTCGTCCGCTGGTCACCCTAGAGTGCTTCCACAAGGAGTGTTCCTTATCTGCAGGGACAGGGCATGGGCCAGCATTCCATCCCAGCTCCAAGGAGGGCCATGTACGCTTGGGCAGCTTTCCATCCTCACCCCAAACACCATGCTGCCCCAAGATTGGCGCAAAAAGACTAAATTGTCCTGCCAAAAGAGAGACGTGTTTGAATTCAAAGAAAATCGTGATAGCAAATTGTACAATTGGTCGGAGCCTAAGGAAATCGCAGTTTCGGTCTTCCTGCCCTGGGTGGTCGCTGTGAAAGCTCTGGGGGAGATTTCCCATCTGGGGTGTTGGCTTGCAAAGCAGGCCAACCTTACACTGGTGGCCTTGAGTGACCTCTTGGCCAACGAAGAAACCACCAGACATGCCACCCTGCAAAACCAGACAGCCATTGACTACCTTCTGCTGGCCCATGGACACGGCTGCAAAGAGTTCGATAGACTGCACTGCCTGAACTTAACATCACACAGTGAGAGCATCCACGCAAAGATCCAGCAAATCAAGGGCATGGTGCATGATCTGAGAGCAGAAAAGACTCCTAAGTGGTAGCAAGACTTAATTGGACATTGGAGAGACCCAGGATGGTTAGCTGTGATCCTACAGACTCTTTTTTGGATTCTCGTAATTGTGCTTGTTGTCGTTATGTTACTCAGTTGTTTCAAATGTTTGTTCTTAAAAGTCATAAGAGATGCCTTTTTAATTAATGAAAAGAAGGGAGTTCTGGGGGTCTGTGAGCATTCCACTCAGGGGGTTGGCAAATCCCCCTGTAGAGAAGCCACAATGGTTTAAACTGGCTCACCCTAAGGAGAAAAATGGTTGGGGCCTCTCCTATGAAGTCATCTTGTAGTTGATAAACCCACCCCAGTTGTAGCCCTCTGCCTGGCCTGTTGGCCAGCCCCTTTTCCCTCCCCCTCGGCGGTTACCTCCCTGCCTCCTCTCCTTGGGCCCTCCCTCAACCCCAGAACCTTCTTCCTTCCTCAATTCCCCATTGGCCCTGGTTCTCTAATCCCTCCCCTACCTCACACCTGTTGGTTCTTGTACGCTGGCTCCTCCATGTACCACCCCCTGGCCCTAGTGCCATTAGCCCCAGTTGCTCTCCGCCCCCGATAGAAAAGCCCCTGCACATCCCAGTTTTTCAGTTCTTTGTCCTTAGGGTGTTCATCAGCCAGAAGTAATAAACTCCCTGTATGGAACCTGTACAAAAGCCCCTCTCAACTCTCAGTCAATACCATCTATCCAGTAGTGAGTGGCTGTGGGAGTGTGTGGCACCTGCTGAAGTGACATTCCTGGAAACGCTTCTGGGAAAGTTGCAGCACCTTACCAACTACTCCACGCCACAACAACTGTCTGTCAAGCTTCTGTCCAAATTCCAACAGTACAGAAAAAGCTGATAATCTACAGCTTCAGGTAGTCAAGCTTGATAGTAAAGGTGTTATCAAGTTCTCTGAATATAAAAAGAAACAAAACCCAAACTGTGAACTGAGGTAAGATGGAACATGGTTTAAAAATATGACCAGTAAGCAGTGACTTGCTCACATTAGTATCACTTGTACTCAACTAGCATTAAGAGCAAGTATTGCTGTGAGAGAGGCAATGCAGAAGGACAGTGCAAAGCCTGTTGCTTATCCCAGCAAGGTCTGTGTATTTATTCCAGGTAACTGGTAATTTTACAGTGAGTCTGAATATTGACAATGAGTATCAGAAAACCAAATTTTCTCTCTGCCTCTTTCATTTTGTGAACAAACCACCAAAAGTGACATCAAAGAGAAAAAATATCTTTTTTTTTTTTTTTTCCTACTGGCTTTTCTCTTAAAGCAGTCTGCATTCAGCACACAGGACAAGCTTATCTGAATGCCCTCCCAAATATTTCTCTGGTCAGCAAGGATTACAGGCTCCAAACTCATAGAACGCTTATCCCTCTGTATTTCAGGAAGAAGACAGTGGCAGGACAGATAGCCTGAGGGAAGTAAAGCAAACTTGCAATGTGGGAGGGGAATTTACAACTAAAGACACAAAATCAAACTCCTACTCTTTCCAAAAGAACCAAGAGAGTCTTTTTCAAATGTCTATGAAGAGGGTACAGGACTTCATTATTTTCAAAGATCTAACTGGAGTCAGTGTCTTGTAAAAAAAAATCCAGCAGCCCAAGTGATGTGCTGGATTTTTCAGTTACAGTGTACAGAGGTGTCTTAGGCTAATATATGCTTGTATTTCCACTGTAAGGGCTCATTTCTAACCCAACACTCCACGCGATTACTCACCTACTTTATCTGTACAGTCTCTGGGCCTGACCTTTTTTTCTTATGTGTAATTCTAAGTGTCAGGGAAATCACCTGGATTTATGCCAGGTGCTGAGGGCTCATTGCCATGTGATCCACAGGAGGAGGGGGTAAGTGGCAGTGTGGGGGTGGAAGCAAACCCACAAGAGCTGATATGATCAGAATGGGGAGCTGGTGTGCATCTACAGCATCAGCTGAGTGCAGCTAGTGTCTGTGTCTATTTAAAGTGATTTTTGCTTCAGAAATAATAGTGAATTCATGAGGAAGTCAGTGTCAGTAGGGTGGGGGGTGTAAAGAGAAAGGTCTATTATTGTTTAGCCTCTACACCTTCAATTTCCCCCTCCTGACTGGCATCAGCAGAGCAAGCTGCAGCCCTCTGAACCAAGCTCTGCAAGGAATGTGCCTCTCACCGAGCATGCAGGCAAAAACAAAAGTCCCCCCACTTCTATGAAACCTTTCCTCACTCCATAGCCGTGATGTGCCTAGAGTTGCAGCAGCTCTAGCAGTGCCAACAAGATGAAGATCATAGCTCATATCCCATGCTCCTGCCTATAAAGATCCCAGAGAGGGCAAACTCTCCTGCCTGCTCTGCTTTACACCTTTATCTCCTGAGAGCTCTGCTTACCACCTTTATGCCCCTGTGTTGCATAAACCCTGCTTCTCTGGACACCCACCCCAACACCCACCTGAAGGGCAGGATGGCCCTCCAGCCCTAGGTGCCCCCAGACCTCACGAGGGTCCTGCATCCCAAGGAGCTGCAGGATCCTGTTGTCCTCTTGCCTTACCTGTGGGGCTGTTTGGATGTCCTGGAGAAGCAGCAGGAGCCACAGTCCCAGAGGCAGGCTGCAGGCAGCCATCTGAGGTGGTGTTAAATGTCCCTGTCTCCCAGCATTGCAGATGAGACAGACAGGTTGTTCCTTCTGGAAGCTGAGATTCTTCCAGGGTCCCACCAAGTCATGCTTCTTGCCTGTTCATTCAGTCCAGAGCCATTCCAGCTGTTTGAGACAAGCAGGAGACAGGCTTTGAGACTCAATTGAGTTGAGAAAACAATTTAGAAGGAAGAGGGAGCGGGGGCTGCCCCAAAAGAGATAAGTAAAAATAGAACAAACCAAAACTGCTTCAATGTCTAGTCCCGGTGCGAGTCAGTTGTGAGAATCAAGGTTGTCACCCAAGGCACACGGCTGGCTGTGCACAGGCTCCTGAGTCATCTGGGCTGCCCTCAGAGAGCACTTCACCACCCCAAAGCCTTGGCCAGGCACACGTCCAAGCCCTGCCCCATCCAGCTGTCACTTTTTCAAGAGTTGCAACCAAGCCTCAAGAAAGTTCCCAGTAAGAAACACTAATTCTTTCAGTACAGTCATTTTATTCCTGTTTGGAGTGGGTGAAGACTCACAATCGACCTGGGTGACTCCACTAAGATTTAAGCTTTACACATTGCCATTTAAAACACCAACATACTACAGACCTTCCTCTTGAGAAACCTTCTGTTTCCTCCAGTCTCAAGACAAACTAATTCCTGTTGATGACAATCATTCTTAGGACTGCAACTCATCATTTCACTCACTTTCATTGATTTCTCTGGATGGTTTTTGTTCTGATGCCTGGAAATATTTCAGTTGGTTGAAGGTGTCATGAAGCCTCCTTATCTGCTCTAGAAATTTTGTCAAAAGTGAAGGTTAGCCACTTCAAAAAGGGCAAAGTGCCTTGAAAACCCTCCAAGGTACACATGAAAATAATGACAATTTGAATTCTCACACCTCTGGGTTGTTTTTACTTTGCTTCCCACCCTTATCAACAAAAAGAAAATAAATGAAAAAATACTGAAAGTCAGACAAATTATTATTTTACTAAGGATCCACAAGCTAACTCACTGCCCTCACAACCACCAAAGTTGAGCATTCCACAGGGACCCTGTGTAAATATTGTCAACTCACAGCTGCAACAATTTTAACTACCTCAATTTCTTTCTCCAGAATGCCATGGTATAAACCCCAGGCATTTCCAGCACACTGCACACAGTGCATGTGGCACACAGTGAATCTCCTCTCTTCGCTCTGCTAGGGTACTGCTCAATTTCTAAGCTCTCTTAGCTATAGAAGCTCTCAGGGTAGGTATGCCTAAGTATTTCAATGTCACATTATTACATTCTTGATTTTCTTAATTAAATAATAGGCTAGAAAACATAATCTTCGGTAGTGATATGCCCTTAGGCAATTCTCCCAATTTATTAATTCAGTTCCAGATGACATAGGGCAACCAATGAGCTCTGTTTGTCTTTTTTCCTTTCACTCTGATTTTTTTTCTCTGATCAGGCCCTATGCAAGCTTTTCTAGCAAAAGGACAGGCACCAGCATCAGAGAGACACTGGAAGGTTTAAGTTACACTGATGAAGTTAGAGTATCTGATGCAAAAATTATTTATGTGAGTACAAAAATCTGTGTGTGAAAGACTTTCCCATAACTGGCACCAGGGAGAGTTTTCTGGCCCATTTTCCAGAGAAAGTAAGACTGAAATGAGCATACTGAGCATTTTATATATATATATATATATTACTTCCTTTTTGATGAATGGTATTTTTAATTAATTTTTAATTTTTTATTTATATATTATTTTATTTTATTTTATTATTTTATATTTTATTTTTTATGGTATTTTTAATTTTTTAACCCATTGGATAACTTCAATCAAATTTGTCTGAGAAGGCAATGTCGTTAAGTTTTTTCAAAGTTTCATGGAACAAAATGACTTAGATAAAGGGATAAGTTGCTCGTGGCACTCACTGAGGGAAGGGCTCCAGAGTGCTCCTCAGAAGAAAAAATCCACTTACACATCCAAAGTGAAGCCAGGCTTCTGAGCTGCCATTCTTCCTTGAACTTCTTAAGTTCTTTCTTAATTGAACTAGGTATTTAAAAGGATAGGAAGTGGAAAGTGCTTGTTGTTGCTGCTTGCTTTTCAGAAAGGCTGTTACATGACAAAATGTTATTACAAATGTGTAATAAAAGCAATATCAATAAAGAGGGTGAAGAGGTTGTTCCACAGGAACATCGCAGCCTGTATGCATTCCCAAGTGAATGCATTATTTCAGACTTTGTGTTTTGATTTCACATGCAACAAAAGGGGTTTTCCAAAAGAAGCCCTATCAGTAACTGGAAGAAGCACGTCCATTTTATAACAAACCCACGCTACTGTTCTCTACGTGGTGGCTCTATTTCCTAGAAAATATTCCCCTATGTTAATATGAAAAAAAACCCCACAGAATAAATAGAAGCAAACAACCAACCCCTGATTCTCCAGTCTTCCATCAAAGGACAATGTCTGTCAGAAAAAAAAGTGAAGCCTCTGTGAGCATGCTGATATTATTTATAATGTTGATTTGATTACACGTATCTGTCTCTAACATCTGGATCACTTTTTGGTTTAGGTGTTAAAGGTAGCGATGCCCTCAGACAAACTTTCTTCGCATTTTCTATTTTAACTAATTCAGAGAATGTCCTGTAAGTTGGGTTGTTCAAGTACCACTTCATACCCAGAGCAAGAGAATGCAAAGACCCAGCTAAGCTACGAGGGAAAGTCTCCACTGTGCTTTAACAAAGCACAGAGCCTAGCAAAGGAAGCAGCAATGGAATACTCCAGACAGAGCATTGGCACACATGTGCTCAAGCAAAAGTACCCACAACATTTTCTAATTTTGAAGTAATTGATTTTAGTCTCATGTACTTTTACCATGGTTTCTTCTGCTTTTAAATAGGTATGTTCAGTTAATATATATCTAATTGTATAAGAGAAAAAAAAAACACCAAGAGAAGCGTCATCTCTAAACTTCTGTCAGACAGATAAAAGAGATCATAAAATTTAAAAGGATATGTATTAAAATACCTTGTCTAAAATCTGTGTTTCAGTGTATGTTGGTGTTACTATTCAGAGTGATGCCAAATTGATTTTTGCTGGTTTTGCCTTTATATATCTTCTATATTCTTTACATATATATTTGTAGCTCTGTAGCCTATTACTGTCTTTGTAGCTACCATTTTACCCACTATATTAAATGGAAAGACAAATAAATTCCCTAGCGGCTCCAAGCCCTGGGGGTCCAAGCTTAGGCTCTCTGGAAACCAAGGTTGAAACCAGCTCTTCGAGACACATTTTCATAAACAAAGTTTAGTTCCTATCTAAGATGGTGAAGGGTTTCAGAAAAGGGTAGAACCAGAGGTGAATTACCTCATCACCTATGTCTCTACTCGGGGATTCTTGTCAGTTATGCTAATTTGCTAAATATATAAAAATTGTATCCACTTTATGTTACATGTGCATCTTCAGTGCTTTCCATCTAGCATTTTGTGCACTGTAAGGATCCTTATCCTTTTCATTACCTAACTGTGTCTGGCTCATACTTTTAGGGACCAGTGAAAAGGCATCAAGAGCACTGCAGTATGATGACCAAAAATGATCAAATTCTTACTCATTAGCCAGATGAAACAACACCAGAGCATGAAACTTCACAAGGAGCCCAAGGAGTACCAAAGGCAGGGCTAGTTGAGATGCACACTGCATACCTTAGGGTACAAATTAAAAAAGATAAGATAAAAGAAGGCATTTCCTGCAATGAAAAGTGCAGAGAATCTCATGGTTAAAAGAAGGAAAGCAAGAAATGAAGAGAGGAAGAAAACCAAGAATTACTTTCTTGGTCTATTTATGCATTTTAGCCATTGGAGAGCTCTGTTCCTGGGTATCTTGGTGACATTATCCTGTGGTAACAACACACAGGATCTCGATGATTTTAGGCACTGTAAGAAAATCCAACTGAACTTCTCAGGAAATCTTTCCATAGCCCAAAGAGAACAGACAGGAGGGAGAGCAACACTGGTGCAATGGGATCTCACAGAGAAACATCACACAGCCAGTCCCTGGGGTTTGAACTGCCTCTAACTGACACAGTATTTGAAATCACACATGGGAGAAGAAATAAAACCTCATTTATGTCACAGACTGGCAAAATTTTGTCTCTCTATGCCACTCTGGTACTAATTTTTATTTCCTGGCACATACACTTATTCTTAGTATTAAATATTTGTCAATCTGTTTAATTATATCACTTCAATCCCTTAAATAAACTGCAGGTGCTCTTGAAAGCATGATCTGAGAGCTGTCTTGATTCAGCAATTTACCTTGGTATGTTTGTCCATTGTGACCAACAAGGAAGATGGCTTAAAGCTCTTGTTACACACTTGTTAAAATGTAGCAATGGCTTAAAACTAGTTACCATAAGGAAAAAAAAAGTTACCATGTTAATAACAAAGATAACATGTTTTAATTTCCAATTACGTTTCTTTACACGTCATTTAGATATATTTTATGTGGATAACAAAATGTTATACCTTTGTTTTCATTACCTCAACTAGTACTACTGCCTTAAATAAAGCAATAAAATAACTAATGTAACAAAAAGAAAATCTGTATAAAATGTCTTTTATGCCCCATAGTAGCTTCAAAACTAAAGTACATTTTGAGTCAGACTGAAAAATGAGAAGAGCTGACAGAGAACTCAGTTCTCTCAAGAAAGCTGTGGGTTCCATGAAAGAAACCAAAGCCATGTCACAGAATTACTATGCCCACAGGCTGGAAGAGACTGAGAGGGAGAAGGAGGGAGAGAGAAATTACCTCAGATGAGAGATCACACCATGTCTGTACTTTCAGTAATTCTGACTGCTCAAAGGGTGGTATACATGGTCATTCTCCACAGAGAAAGCTCTTGGTAAAGCAATTTGAAAAAGCACCAAGAGCTCAGATTCTATACATTTTAATCCTGAAAAGAAAATTAAAAATCTGGGGAAGACTGGCCAGGTGGTTAAAACACAGAAGTGGGACTTGTTTGGTCCCCACAGTGTCACAGACCTTTTGGGTAACTCATATCCTTTCTTGATACTCTGGTTTGCCTCATGTAAAAGCTGAGTTTTAAAGCTTAACTAATGACGGAAGTCAGATAAACTTTCCTTTGCAGGCATGAACAAAAGAAACTTGGGAAATATTAAATAATTTCTGTGAAAGAATCAAATGGGAATATTTTCAAGATGCAGTTTTTTCCAAAGACTGTCAAACTTACTTTCTTTGAATGAGCATCTCAGCCCTAACAATTTTGGGTGTTGTTTTCATCTTCCTGGAAGTTTTGCTCTGCAGAAACCAATGGAAGGGAGAAAACCAAGTCCTTAGTTTTGGTCAGCTATTATCCAGGGAGCTGGTGAAATTGAGGGGTTTGACTCCAAAGAGAAGGAGTAGAACTTCTCTTGTGTTTTCAAATTTGAGACACTGAAAACAAATACTTATGGGATTTTAAAACACATGTTCCAAAGAGATGAAAGCCCCCAAAATCAAAGTTTGCAAATGATTCAAAAAGCAAGTTCAAGCTATGCAGCTGTTTCACCTGGGAGTTCTGGGGACAGTCACTGCTTGATGTGCTGATAACAAAACAGAATGCATAAATCAGCACTACATTCATTCAAAACTCTTGATATTAATTCTTAAAATGTACTGACAGCAAGAAACACCTGATCCTAAGACATCACAAAAACTACCTTAATAAGAGAAGGGGAACAAACACTAAAGGCTATCTGATGCTGGTACTGAGAAGCAGGTGTGTGTTTTAACAGCTGAACTACATTGCTCTATTCAAACCAATCACAAATGCACCATTTACTGCATCTAATTTGTCTAATTAAGCAAAGCTTGATTTCCTATCTCATAAATCAGTGCTATGTACATGCAATACAGTCAGAAAGGGGAACTAAACCACCAGCTTTACCACCAAAGCATCAGGCTGAAGAGAACTGACACAAATGAGCACACACAGAGCCAGCCATTAACAGGATACACAGCTGCCCAGACTAAACCAGCATGTTCCTAAGTGCTAGAAATGGTAAGAAATATAAATCCAGGTCAAGCCTACCTCAAGGAACAGCAGACAAGCTATCCCAGAATTCTGTGCCTACACAATCAGGTCCAGCATTTGTATTATTTTGAGGCTTAGGAAACTCTTGGCCTCAAAACAGTTCTGTGTTCCTAACCCACAGTCCTGACAACTCACACACACCACCCCCACCCTCTGTTCTCCTGTAAATGCAGATCCCAGCACTGGCTCCAGCACAGTCCACTGTCAGAAGCTGCTTTAACAGTGGCTGACATGCAAGTTTTCCAGCAGTAAGGTGTGTTCCTTTACAATGTACCCCCCCAGTGACATCTCAGTCCTCTGTCCTGCATGGAACTGTGTGTTATCCAGGATCATGTAACATGCTGCAGGACAAAGCCACTGTGCAAAACCTTGTTATTACAGTACAAAACATTCCTGTATCCACACTCGAAATGCTCTTCACAGCATGTGGCTGAAAGGCCACCTGTGCAGGTCTGGACATATACTCCAGATGCCATGCAGTGGAGGGGGGGAGGGGACATTAATTTAAAAGAGAAGCTCCACACACAGGAGCATTTTCAGTCTGTTTGAGCTTGCAAATGAAGGCAGAATCACACAGGCCAGAACCAATACATGAAGAGACAAAGCTGAGTGAGCAGGAGCAGCATCACCAACTTATTTCATTTGTTTTTAGTGGAGAAAGAGTCATAATCAGAGCTCCAGTGCTTTCACAAATGTGAAAGACTGAATGTTTTCCCATCTCTCAAGAGACATTTTGAATTCAACATCGGTTCCAACCTGCATCCACCAGAGAGATCTAACACAGGTTACTGACTGAATCCACAGCATTACTTTTTCTCTGTTTATAGAGTGGAACAGGCTTGCTCTAATTCATTTCAGGATATATTAAGGAAAGGTTTATAGTGTCTTATGTTTTGGGTTTGAAGGCAAGAGAGTAAAAATGTTGAATTTGCCCTATTTGGTATAAAATTCGACACCTAGTGTTCTATAGTAACTGGATTGGTTTATTTTAAAACTAGTATTTCCAATAATGGAAATTACGTGACCAATTCCCCTTACTTTACCCTACAGATACATAACCCAGAGCTAAAGTCATCCTAAAAGTTATGCTTTTCATTTTTCATTCCAAGTCTTACATTAAGATTTCGTAAACTGGCACTATTCCTGTCCTCATTTAAAAAACTCTATTAATGCATTTGATTTATTAAATAATGTATTTGATATAAAAGTAACAGTGAATGCCAGGAAGCTGCACAAACCAAATTCATTCTCTCAAGCTCCCAGAAATAAGTTTGAGGCAGGAATTTATGTTTCAGAAAATTCAAAGCAAAATAAAACATCAGTTTTATTGTTTTCAGACAAGGAAAGTAAGATCAGTCTATAAAGTTCAAACAAATCACACTATGTGAAATATTTTGGTTTCATACAATTTCAAAATTCTGAAATGCTTTTTTGGTTTATCTTCAGAAAACTTGGAAGAGAGGCAAGCAAAATTTGCAAACATTTTAAGGCATTATCTAGCTCATTGATGAATAAAATCTCATTTTACTTTAACATGTTTTTTCACATTCAAAGTTACTCTGATGTAATACACTCTGTAGCTACACACATTGCACTGAGAATAAACTATTCCTAAAATTTTTACTAAACTATTGAGGAACCCAAGTTTAAGGCAGTAGAAAAATCACATATCATGTTTCAAATATTTGGAAATAAATATATTTGTGTAATTCCACTGAGCCAGGCACTTCAGAGGCCAATTCCTCACCCCAGTATTCAGAGTTAATGCTAAACTGCTGGTTACTCAGTTGAGGTAGCAGATGCTATCTACTGATCCTGGACACATGCCTTTATCCAGCCCTAGCTGGGACAACTCATGCAGCTGCTCAGAAGTAGCTGTAAAATGCAAAAAAATGCAAAGTGAGCAGTGGGCTGTAGAAACTCAGATCTGTATATTGATTGCTCGCATAAACACCTGAGACTATAAAAACTGGGGAAAATATGTCCAAAGATTTATTTTTATCCAAATTGCTTTGTTTCTGAATTGTTTCCATGTGCTGTGCCCATGCTCTCCCCAGAGCAATCAATTCATTGGTCCAGAGTGTTGAGGGAGTGGAGTCTGAACTGAAAGCTGCTCTCTGGTGTCCTGGTTTGCTCTGCTAAACCTCAGGTGTGCCAAGTGAGGTAGGTGCAGAAACTTGTCAGTTCCGGCTTCTCCTGACACTCTGGAATCCAAATAAAGAGGATATTAATCCAAGAATGCCAAAGTGACTTTTCCCATTTTGATGAAGACTGGTGAGCTGAACAGGCTTTTTGCCTGTTACTCCATTTGCTTTTTTTGTCTCTGCACACACCACTCAGCAGAACAAAAACTTTTCCCAGTAGTGATAAGGAGATACTCTTCCAGGCATTTTCATTTGCTCAGCCCTCAATAATCATCATAACCTTTAGAAATGGGGCTGCAATTTCAATCTGTGCAATTCCCAACATCTCCTGGGATGCTGGAGGCTGTTCTTACCAGGCAAGGATAGGAAGAAGGCTTCTCTTCCAGTGAGGCTTGCAGATCCAAACTGCTGAACAGGGAGTTGCTGGAAGGGACCATATTTTCCCAGCCAGCCAGGCAATGCTGCGAAAAAAGATGGGAATGCTTTACCTTTTTTTATCTATTGTGGCCTGCTATTATTTAGAACTAACTTCTGCAAAGGGAGGTTTAAGTGAATAATTAATTTATTATGTTTTGAGGAGTTTTATATGACTAACAGGAAATAAATGAAATCTCAAATAAAGGAGAACTGCACTGTTGTCCCCTCTTCCACCTTTCTAAACTGATCTCCTGCTTTGTGAACTCAAGCACCCGACCTCTCTCAACCTGTCTCAACTGACTCATCCAGTTCCCTAAACCTCAAAACTAAGCTTCCTCCCACCTCTTCCCTGAAAATCTCTAGGCCTGGGCTAGGTTAGATTAGCAATACTGCCTGCAGCATTGACTACTGGCTGGAATACAGGACCAGCAATACAATAGCAGTTTTAAATCCACTCTTGACACTACTGATTTTGTGAATAATTCATGGACACTTGCCTTTCAGACTCCTTAACATCTGTGGAAACAAACACGGGCATTCTTAGCTATGGTTCATTGTGTTGAGAGGCCAGTGCCTGAAACAAGTCAGCCAAATCTGCCCCAGAAGGACACAGCTCCATGTGGCATTTTCTTTCAAGCAGTGCAAAGCATTGGAAATATGCCATACACTGTATGCCACTCACACAAAGGCATGAACTCAGAACACACCAAAGGATGTTCTGGCTCTCTCACTGACGCATTTTAAAAATTTTAGTGGAAACTCTGCCAGGGGAATGAGTCCCAGATTCTCTTTCCTTCTTTCTATAAAGCAAGGCCCAGCCTGGGCTGTGCCATTAACAGGAAGACAGCAACTTACCGAAGGCAGTGCTAGATTGTCTGCTGACTCAAAGCTCCTCCTGCGATGGGCTTTGTACTTGTAGGCTGGCAAAAGGACGGACCTGGGAATGCTGACCCTGGAACCACACAAGGGAAGTAACTGCCTACACCTCTGCCAAGGCACAGGGAATCTGCATGCCTTCCCACTCAGAATCCATGGGTCTAACCCCAAAGTGAACCAAGTGAAGAAGTTTTGGATTAGGGCAGTAGACATTTACATGTACATTCAGATTCTGGATCAAATTCAGACAAAATCTGCATTTCTCATTGATTTCAAGACTGTTTGTGCTTACAGAAAAGACCAATAAGCAGTTTTTAAGCAAGAGATATCTCTGCCTTGAAAACAGCAACCTTCTACAGAGCTGTTGTGATGCTCTCTCTTTCACCTGGTCAGCTTTTTCTTCCCTATTGCTTCCTTGAGTTCTGCATATTACAAAGCAGTAATTCTTATTTACCTGACATAGGTTGGCTCTTCCAGTGTCCCTGGGGGCTGGTGGGTATGTGGGATCTTACACACAGGGCAGGCATCTTCTGAATCCACTGGGATGGGGAAGAGGCGCTGGTTTAATCTGTAACAGTAAACACCTGCACGGAGCAACAAACCTTCATAGTAGTTCTTGTTTGTCACAAGGTCCCTGAGCCCAGCCAAAAAAGCTGTGTTCTACCACAGTGCCACACCTGCATTCTATAAAAAGAGCTGCTTTTCCTGAAATATCTTATACATTTCCTGTCCCCAAGTAAGTTCCTAAAAAGCAAAAACAAAACTTCAACCTCTGTAATTTACAAACAGAACATTTTCCAACTACAAGAAACCCTGAAAATTAAAATGACACGGAGAGAGGATCCCTAGAAGACTCAAGCATCTTTGGAGTAGGAAGTTGAATCTGCTTGACAAGCTGAAAAGAACACATTCTTGTTTGTCTTGCACAATGCAGTGCTCTCTCAGGATGACAGGTAAAGACTGCTTAGTTGTTTATTCACAGAAATTGCATTAGGAAGAAATACAATCTTACACTTATGGGAACCAGTTATCAAATCCAGTTCTTGTTCAGGACCTGTGCAATCCAGAGCCTCGGGCCTAAAGAAACACACAAGAAAATCAGTTAGTGACAGAGGGGCCAGCCCTATCAACAGCACTGCTTTTTCCAAGCACACATGACTGGGAGGCAAGTAAAGGCCCTCAAAGCCACACTTGCAATGTCCTGCTCCAATCAGACTATGGTTCTCATTACTACAGGGTTTACTAAGGGATTGAACATTGCTGCTTCAGCCCTTCCCCATTCCCACTTACTCCAAGAGCTGCTGATGAATGCAGGCTTCTCTGTTGGCCTGCCGGAACTCCTGCAGCTCAGCAAAATATTGCTCAGATTTTTCTGTTACTGAATTCTTTGTATCAAGGAGCCCTGAGAACACCAAGGAAAGAGAAAAGTTCAATGATTTACAACTGGGGAAAGTACCAAAGCAAGCCTCACAAGAAACAGTCAAAACAATAATAATGAGAAGGGCAGAACATCATGTCAAGACAGATTTACTGTGTGGTTTGGGTCCCTTATTGCATTCATTCATTCCATGTATTTGGTATCCTTCTGACCCCATGTGGCTTTGCCATTTGCTGCCTGGATTCCCATACCACTGCTACTTCACCACTCCAGGTAAGCACAGGCCACCTCTGGTCTGGAGACGGGCCTCTGACAACGTAGCAGCCCCTTTGCTGGGACCTGCTCCATTGGCCCTAAGACAGCAGTTCTACCACACCTCAAAAGGATCAAAAACTGTTTTAACTTTTAATATTACCACATCACACTGAGAGCTTTGTTTCAGAGTTAGGATTCACCTGCAATCCAGTCATAGCCCAGGAAAGGACGGGCAGACCAGCTGCCCACAGGTATGGCACCTTCTTCAGCATCAGGCTGAAAAGTCACATGACGAACTTCCTTCTGAAAGGAAACAATTCATGAAGACTTCTGAATCATCTGGCAGGACATTCAAAGGTACAGCTGAGGAGACAACCAGCAGCTGTTCAGATGGTATAGCTGTGACTTAGTTTGAGAATGGATTCTCCATATGCCTCTACCAGTAATTCACTCACCAACTCTTTATCTTCTCAATAAATAAAACAGAAAGAGGAAGCAGGGGACTTGCCCATGTAAAGCTGGATTTTTCAGAGCTTTAAACAAAATGCTGAGCTTCATTGCACATCCCCAAAGATCAGGCAACCTGTGCTGCCTTGGAGGATGATCACAATCAGGGCCTGCCCTTCCACCTATGGAGACAAACTGTGGAACAGCAGCACTGCACCTGTCTCTTCTCCCTCAGCATGTGGATGATGCATGCAAAAGACAGGGGACCTCATAGTGAAGTGTTATGGACTTCCAGTCTTTCAGTTCACTGGCTAAGGTAGGGCCTGAACAAACTGCCAACAGCCCCTGGCTGCTATAGCTGGGAACAGTTCTGACCCCAACACATGGGAACAGGGCAGGTAACGTTCTCCTGGCCCTTTCTCCCCATCATACTTTTGACTCAGATAAATAAGAAAAGCATTTGTTTAACATTTACCTTCAACTCTCTGGACCGAGATGTCAGCAAGACTGATTTAGGGATAACGGGCTCTCTGACAATCACATGCTGCTCACTGGTTTCCTTATTTTGCACTCTGCTCAGGGATGGCCCTGGATGACTTTTCTCATGGAAAGCATGCAGCAGAGTGGACTGTTTTCTGTTCTCTCCACACCCCAGGAAGAAGGATTCTTTCTCTGGACTTCCTCTAGCATGGCCATCCCCATCCACTCTGGAGATTTCTCTGCCACACATAACGACTGCAGACACTGGCATAACATTCTTCTCTTTCCCAGGAAAACCTACTCCTTCCTGTGTCTTCACTTGTTGTTGCTGTACCACTCTGACACTGCTGCTGTCTTTAAGAGATGAACTGAGGGCTGAGCCAGCTCTGGGTTCCACAGACACCGTTATTCCAGGGTCAGCTGTAGACTTCACTGCATCGACCTGATTTTCCTTCTGTAAGGACAGAGAATCTCTTAATACATAGCATCAGTACTACAAATACCTTTAATAAGAACATTTCACTCATTAAATCAACCTCTCATTCTAGTCTGTTCACTCCTTTAAATTCCTGCAGGGGAAAAAGAAATATCCTTATGTTTTGGAGAGGGTAAGAAAAAGATCCACTTCCAGCTAAATGCAGCTTTTCCCAATTTGAGGAACCACTGAACTTTCAGCCCTTGTGCTTAGAAGAAACAAAAGGATTTTGTTCCACAATGTTCATTCCTATCTTAGACAAAGAAACTTGCCTTTCTTAGGCACCAACTGATCTCCAAACCCTTTGCCAGGAGAAGAGATTGAGACCACAGGACAAGCAATAACCAAAGGACAGCTATTTTTTTAACAGACTCCATATTCCCCATGTCCATATGACTCCCTGACCACACCACATCATAGACAGAGCTGCTATCTGTCATATGAGGCCCCTTTGCTTCCCTGAATTTCTAACACAGACACCACACATACCCCTCTCCTGGGCAAGGGGACACATCTGCCAGCAGCTGTGCTGCTATGAAGAGATGCTGGAAGGAGTTGCTTGCTGGGAAGTCCTTTTCTGATCTCTTCCTGGTTCATTCTGAGCCTTTGTAGAAGGTCCTGGTTGGCCTGGCGCAGCCTCTTCAGGAGCTCTAAGTCCATCCTACAAAAACATTTTAATGTAAAGCCAGAGGAAGAGCTACATCAATTCACTACGTTAAGTGAAGAAGCAGACACAGGTGAAACCACCTTCAGGGGACTTTTCCTAAAAATTACTTACAGCTGTTGAAGTGTTGATTCTTGCTCCTGAGAGATCAGCCAGTCGCAAAACTCCTTATGCTCAGAACCAACACCATGTGCTTCTTTACTCTTGGATATACTGTCAAATATTTTGCACTCAGAAAATGGGAGCTGATTTAACAGAGAAAAGAAACGCTGACAGAGGAAACAGTAAACATGAAAAATTCACATCAAAAGGTTAAATAAGAGACATTTGGTTCAGAGGTGTTATTTAGGACATGCTTATGCAATTCTGCTGTAGTGTTCTTTTGAAGCATTGAAATTTATATCGTGATAACATTGGGATGCTTGTAAGTTTGAAATATGACTAATTAATATGAATGTATTGGCTATATCCAAATGAAATACTGAGTCAAAAATGTTCCCCAGGTAGGAAGGCTCCAAAAGACTCAAGACTACAATTCAGGCAATCCCAATCCCACAAATTAATTAAATTAAATCCCACAAAGGGATGCCCTTTTATTAGAAAAGGGGGGCAAAAAGGAGTTAATAAACAGAAAATAAATGAAGCATAGTTTGACTGAAAGGCTGTCATACTGTTCAACATCTTTACTACATCACAAGCTCCTCTAAATTTGCAGAAAGTAGATTTTTAAATAAGACAGCAGCAAACCCTAAACCCAAACTCCCACACTGCTTTTGACTAGACTGAAAAAATATGTTCTCAAGAAAACTATGTGTTTCTCTGGGACCTTTTGTTCCAAAGGATCCTCCAATCCTTCTGCAAAGCTCATCTGATTTGTTTTTGTGTCTGCTACCTTGGTAACTGGACATGAGGAATCAAATGCACATGTGGTACAACAGCAGTGGGAGGAATTGAGAGCAGTGCTAATAACCTACAAACTAAAACATATCTCTTTGCTACAAAAAATAAGGGAGAGGTGCACTACAGAACATAAAATAGAAATATCAGTCTTGAGGCACTAAATTTGAGATAATTAGAAAAAAACCCAGTAGTTCTCACAGCCCTCAGAGGACAAAGTTAATTGAGCATCCTCTCATCGTTGCTCATCAGAAAGCAAATACTCTGAAAATAACATCAGTCAAGGGACTTTCTGGAAGGGTTTTACCAGATGAGGTTCATTTTTGGCATAATCTACAAGTCCTTCATGCTCAATCTCGGGGGCTCAGGTTTACGAAACTGCTCTAATTTGAAACCTTTATGAAAAGGAGCTTCGCCTCCCGCAGTTAGAGATAAACAACGGCTGTCTCGGGAGCTAGGAACTCTCCTCCCTGCGAGGAAGTTGTTCAACACTCCGCGCTGTTTCTGCACAGACGCGCTGGTTCGGTCCTCCCATGGCCGCGAGGAAGGGGAGAGATTCCGAGCATCGTAAAATTACCCTTTCTTCTCCAAGAGGCCGGTCCGGCAGCCGGCAGAGAACGGTGAACCCTTCCCTCCCTGGCAAGTGCGGGGAGCCCGCGAGTCTCGCCAGGCCCTGCGGCTCCGGGGCTGTGGCGTTCAAAGTCCCCGCGGTTCCCGGCATGCGCGGGGCCCGGCCGCGGGCGGCAGGAGGCGGGGGAGCCACTCGGGACAGAGCCCTGGCACGACCCATTCCCCAACGCTCCACGGCGGAAGGGCCACGTGCCACCAGCACCCCCATAGCCCAAAGGGAGCTGTTTTGAAAACCTGTCACGGGAAATCTGCCCATTTCTAACATGCCCGATGTAATTTACCAGCTGAGGATACTGATCGACCAGTTTCAGGCCACCAACTCAGTAGTTGCTCACTATTACTTCCTAAAATATTTTCAAGAAATCATTGATTCAATACTAACAATTTTAGTGCAACTAAAACTTTCAATAAGACAATTTAGTATCATTGGTCTCCTTGTTAACTTTCAAAGTAAGAACAACAGAAAAAGGTCACTGGTGTCAAACATGCAATTCAGTACCACAAAGCAGCAAAGCTATACACACTGATGTAAGCTGATATACTTACTGGAAAACTGTATCACAGTATCAGGACACATCAGGAGAACTGTTTTTCCAATTCATTTTTATTTTTGTTTCCATTGTTTACAGCACTGTTACAGGACTAACTCATGCAAATTTATCACCTTAAATACAGCAGAGAAAACTCACTGGTAAGAGTATTTCAAAGAGCTCCATCAACATAATGCAACAGGAAAAATAAGTAGCAGCAATAAGATAAAAGTACATTTAGCTGACCTTCTTTAATGGGAGTTTGGGGAATACTGGTTTTGGAATTACCT
Source organism: Erpornis zantholeuca (assembly GCA_013400515.1). Classification (NCBI taxonomy): domain Eukaryota; kingdom Metazoa; phylum Chordata; class Aves; order Passeriformes; family Timaliidae; genus Erpornis; species Erpornis zantholeuca. The sequence continues at coordinate 225,613 of VZTN01020656.1, forward strand.
GTTTTAAGGATTAGTTTAGCATTCTTTATGAAAATCAGAAGAGAACAAACTCCTTGTGATAGTGCTTCACCACTCTCAGTTAAAGAAGTACAGCTATAATGTTTCAGAGGAATCCAGCTTATACACCTCTCTGTTAAAAGTTTGATTCTCGATCACTTAGGCTTCCAAGGACAAGGGTTACATATCCTTACCCACATGTTAGCAGCTTTGCTTCTGAAAAAGTTCAAGTGGTTCTTTCCCCTGTTCTGTAGGTTAGGTTTCAGCTCTGCAGTGAGAATGCTGACAGCACCCAGGCCTGAGCAGCATCTGACACACACAGCAGCAAGACACCAGGTTCTAAGAACCCATCAATCTCTTTTCCCTTCACAGATAAGACACTGGCTTAAAGATCAGCTCATTTATCAGATTTCCCCTAAAGGCCCACTGAAGAGATGCTAACACTACCTCTTCAAAAAGCAAGGTCAGCATTTCAAATAGTCATGAGCTGCTGAGCAGTAGTATATCATCCTCTGCCTCAACCTGGAATTGACAATATCCTTGTGTATTAGGTATGTGCTTAATATTTCAACTCAGTAGAACACAACATACCTTATGGTAACTATGTATGTGACAGCAAGATTCAAATTTATTTTACTAAGACCTGCAGCAGAATAAGAGTAGATGATTCCACTTAGGCCAATATACTTCACCACAAGCTCCGAGTACACACTTCCAGAAGCAAGGACTCGAATTTCTTACTTGCTCATTTTCAGATTTGATCAAATCTATATTCACATCCTGGTGGCTGCCTGAGGAACCCAATCAAGGTCAAAAAACTTCTGATGAAAACAGCTTTTCAGTTTGAGTTGGAGTCAAAGCTGTGTACTGGAATGGAAAGATTTCTGCATTCTGGAGATGCAAGAATCTCACCACCGGTTCCTACACAATAAAGATACTTAAAGTCTTTCTGCAAATCTCAAAACAGCCTTACCTAAGAAGTACTTACTGACATTTCACTATTTTTACTCCCTCAAGTATCAGGCAGCTTCTTTCTGGAACTTCCATTATGTGAAAACCATGGGACTTTTCGCAGGCACATATATTCACACCTGAGCATGAATGAGAAATTGTAAAGCCATTTTCAAGAGAAAGGTCTCTTTGTCAGTAAGAAAAACACCCCACTGCTCGGTAGCTCTGAATTCAGCTGGGACCTGCTCAAAGACAGCCCATATTCTATATGTGTGATGCTGAAGAGATTTAGGTTGTCACTAATCTCAGAACTACAGGATCTGATTCTGGATTCCTCAGATATTTTGTAGGCAATGGAAAGATTATAACCAACAGATGGCAAAATACTGACCCACAGTATTTTGGGTCAGTATTTTCCAAAGAGAGGAAAAGAAGCTTGCAGTAGAGGAACTTAATCCTACTCTTCCTAAAATCAGTGAGAATTTCTTCTCTATTAATTCCAGCAGGAAGAGACTCGAGTCCTTATAATTCCCAAATATTATATTCCAAATTCAAAACTGCATCAGGGCAAAACTCAACAATTAATTTTGTGTATTTGCAAATAAAGAATGTATTGAAAAAAACTAAGTTACTTTAACCCATTCTTGCTGGGGCATGAACTACAAGCACCACAACTGCCCCCACCCCAGAGGACCTGTACTTGCCAGCATGTTCTCATACTCTTAACAGGAGAGAAATAAAATCCTATTGCTGCCCAGACTGTAACATCCTGTGGGAACTCTACATGAAGCAGAATCTCTTACAGATTGTAATCCACATGCTGTTCTTGTGGCCAAATAGTGGTAATGGAATTCCATAGGCCTGCTTCCAGCAACACAGCTGTGCTTTTCCAAAGAAACCCCACATGCATCAACCGAGCACATAATGCAGTGCATTACATTGTATCAACTGGCTTTTCTTTCCTACTTTTCTTCCTCAACAAGCTGCCAAATTATCAGCACCATCTCCTTCACAGGAACTAGTTCTGTCTTTGCAAACTATTTGTCCAAGACAGGAAATGGGCTGGACCGTGCTATTAAACAGCTCTTAAGAGGAAGAAACTAATTCCAAATTCACTAAGCCTACCAAAGCAAAATCTTAGTCCCTCTTGCTCCGGAAGAGAACTGGGTTTTGTTTACAGGCTTAAGCATACTGAGAGCAATAAACCTTTCTATTAAGGGATATTGTGATTCTCTGTTATGTTCTAGAATAATGGAATATTAACCTAGGAGACAGGCATGTGTGGGCTATAAATGCTTTGTGAAACCACTATAACATCTGCGTCCATGGGATCTGTATTCAGTTAAACAGCTGTTTGTCACACGTAAATCAGCCTGGGGCTTGGAAGTCAAAAGTTCTGTCTTTACAAAGTAAAAAAAATGACTCCATAAAGATGTGCCAGAATAACTTTTATCCTGATAAATATTTGCTTGATTGCTTTAAATTTGTTTAAAGCAAAATGAAGGGCAGTAAAAGCCTCCTGTAAATGTATAAAGCACACACTCCTCCTGAAGTAGCCAGGTCTCGCAAGGAAAAAGAGTTATTAACAGCTAGTGTTTAGAGGTGGGACACAGAACAGGGAAGCAGAATCCTACTGTTCACACAGCAACTGGAAACACAGCAATAAGCTCTTGCTCATTCCCTTTAGGGAATTCCATCACCCACCACGTTCTCTGCAGTAATTAAGAGAGAACTGAAGGGAAACTGTTGTTTTTCTCTTCTTCCCACACTATCTGCTTTGCTGCAGGTACTGATGTGTGAACATGTTGAGCTCGCTGTCAAGCCAACCTGCTTTGTTCCTGCAAGGACAGAAAGTTTTGTTAGGTGAATGAAACAGCTCTTCTCAAGCCAGTCAGAAAGAAGCGTGACTGAACCAAGTACACAGCAAGGCATGGAGTGCCAGAGGTTCATTCTAAAAGGCTGCTGCCATTCCTTGCATATCAAGAATGCTTGCCTGCTGTCAGTCCCTAAGCTCTGAGGTTCAAACAGAGATCTTGGACACAACTTAACATTGATCTTACTGTGTAGGTAAGGAATGTTTGAAAAAGTCTTCCCAACAGCCTTTGCAAGGTAAAGAAAGCAGCAGACAACTGGGTACAAAGGTGAAGGCAAGATTTTTTACATAATATTTAAGGGCCTGAAGGAGTTTGTAGGAGTGGAAGACTGTCTGTTTTGATAAATGGGAAGGAACTGTAATTCCAATCTAATAAAAATCAGGAAGAAAAAGATGCTTTGTGAGACAGAAGCTTTAAATGACTGTGGACAGTCCATGGGAAAGTATCTAGTGAAAGGGAACATGACTTGGTAGGGAAACATCTGACATCCGCACATCAAGTGCTATGATGAAGACAGAATGAACTCTAAGATACAGCTCATATGAACATCCTAGGGCAATCACACAAAGAACTGCATGGAATAATCAAATCTCACCTGAGCAGTTTTGCTTTGCTCTGCAGTGAATCCAAAACTTCAATTTTTTTATTCATGGCAGAAATTTCTTGCTCAAGATTCTCCCGTGTGACATCCACTTGCTGACACAAATGAGCAAACGTTCCAGCAAGCTCTCTATGAAACAAGAAGAGTTGAATATGATGGAAAGTAAGATCAAGCAGCACATTCAAGGAATAAATCCCTTTGATTTATAGGGATGATGGTATTGTGACTCAGACATTCATCTTTCCACCTCTGCACAAGAATATGTCACAGCATTTGGATTTGAGACCTGGAAGTACATTAAGACTAATGCCAAACAGCACCCAACACTACATATTCAAAATAAGAGTAATATTATTTTAAAACACATGCCATTACATTTTCTTAAATCTGGAATTCAGCATGAAGTTATCTTCTTTTAACAAGGAATAGCATTTTAAAAAATAGCATTTAAAAAATTCAACAACAGAATTTCCATAAGGTGTTAGCTGAATATAGGGAACTCACTGCTGGACTTGATGGCTGCAGTTTGAGCCCGTGTAGCTGACGATGAGCTGCAGTTTCTCCCCAGCATACTCCACAAACTGCCTCTTGAAAGCTCTCTCCTTCGCTTTGGTGGTCCAGGTGAGGCGCTCGTACACATAGAGCAGCCCATAAAGGCCAAAAGAGAGAGCAATCAGTCTCCAACCCACAGCTTTCCAGACCTAAAGAAGAATAAAGAAAAAACAAATTACAGAATCATAATCTTAGACTGATGCTCATTCCCAACAATGGTGCCCAGAGCATTGTGAAATTAGCTCACTATTTATACTCAAATTGAAGATCAAAGAAAAAAATAAATGACTATTTGTAAATAGCAAATATCTACAGGATTCAGCAGTGCAAGGCACTTTTTACGTCAGTGCTCCAACTTAAGTTGTAAGAATGCTGCCTAGAATGTACACATACCACACCACCAACCACGATGATCCCCATGGAAGTTCGGGAAGTTAAAGAGGCCAGTCCAGTGACCATGGACACCATGAGTTCTTCCTGGGTCATAGAGCCCTGAGGCAAAGGAGGCAGACTAGGATTTGCTGGTGTTAAAGGGCGCTGAACCTAATTAGAAAAGCAGGGACAAAACAAAATCAAAGGAAAGAATAAGAGGAGGCAAACCACTGCTCTTCCCACCAAATGAACTTCAGCAGCCACTGAAAATAACAAGTATCTATCTCGACTACTCAATGAGGTAATCTACCTGGTCATTATAGCCCATCAAGGCCCGACGACCATTCTTTGGTCCCAAAAATCTGTTCACCAGCATTGTCCATCCAAGAGAGAAATGGAATTCTATGTCCTCCTGGAAGTCGGCACAAAGCTTGTCGCAGTTCAGATCATAGCTGAGCATGAAGCACTGCCGGGGAATTAACATGTCTATCTGGCCCCGCACAGAGATTGGGAGGAGGGGTTTTAAACCATCTACACAGACAGAAAACAAAAACATGCAGAAAACATCTGTTGACTTCACAAGAATTAACTGGTCTTGTATTCCATAGTTAGGGTGTTTATGGCTTGTTTCACCCTCCACAGTAGTCTCTTAGTATGTTAAATTTCATAAGCCAAGCAAAGCACACTGCAAAGTAAGAGATACATCATCAATTACAATTCAATTCTTGGTTCTTCAGATCAACTCATAAGGAAATCTTTCCATGGACCCTCCAAAATCCTCATAGGTAGATGGTGAAGTTTACAGATTAGCAAGACCTTGGAAAACAAAATCTGAAACCCAGTTCTAGTCATTTGTATTTCATTAAGATCTGGTGCAAGAATCTCTCAAATTTCCAAAGCCACAGTTCCTCTCTGTCATGAAGATTACGCTGTGACCGTACATATTCATTAGGAAATCACCACACAAGTTCAGACACAGAACTAGTCCTCTGCACAACAGCATTACTCATCAAGATGGAAACTATGATGGTGCCATCTGCACATCAGCCATTGGATTAAAGAGAAACCCCGAACATATACCTAGTATTTTGCATTGCAATTCAAGGTAAGAGAAAGGGCAATATTGCTTGTGGAACTGACCTATCATTTCTTGCTGCATTGTCTGCAGGGAAGTTGTGATTGCACTGGAGCAACGATCTGACATGTTACGGCCCAGGCCTTCCTCAATGTGTTTATGCAGCTCCTGACAAAGAAAGAAAGGGTTATTAAGATTAGAGTAAACATGGCTAAGATGCAGGCTGAAAGTGCTAGAGCTTACTAGTTAAAAAGACCCTCGCAGAACAGGAGCACATAATCTGTCTGCCCAGTGTTATAACATTATTTTCATACTTCTGCCCATTTTTCAGTGAAGAGGATGAAAAGGCAAATCAAAAAAATTTCACATGGACTCTTTACTTCAGGAAAAGTTCTGTTCAATCTATATAATGTGATATATAATCTGTATCAGTTTATTACTGAGATTATTAAAAAACTAAAGCTTTAGCTCATATCCTAGTTGGAAGATTGTTAAACGTCTCAATGAGCTGGCATAATTACTCAGAGCTAAAACAGGTTTCTTAAACTGCTTATGCAAACATCACTTACACTCTTGTACACTTTAAGAACTACTTGAGATGGATGGAAGTCTGCTTGGTATTCATCTACCAACACTGAGAGCCGTCTGATTTCTTCTGCCATTGCATTTGACACCTAGAGAAACAGCACAGGAGAGAAAATAGAGCTTCTGAAAGCATTTCTCCTCTTCCCATCTGTAACTCCAACATTTCTAGTACTTCAAAACTTTGTCAGCACTGCACGTTTTCCCCACCATGTTGGTAGCTGTTTCAGACAATCCACTTTTCTGCAGACCCTCCTCCTTACCTGCCTCTCCACCTCTTCTGTGATTTGTTTGATTTTCCGCTTGTAGTCCTGAGTAAGGAGCTCCAGCTGTTTGTCAATAAAACCTAGACGATCCTGTCGTTCCTCTCGCATTTCCAGACAGTAAACTCTGGTGAAAAAAAACCCTGTCCATCAAAATGCCAGATAAATGCATTTTTGATCTATAAATATATTTGAATTCCAGAAATAAGTTTTCCTGCCCAGTAACAAAACATGTCAATATCTGCAACACATTACACAGTCATGGCACAGGACAAAACAAAAGGTCCTTTTCCCAATACTTCCATAATTCACTAGAAGCAAGACCACCAGTACATGTCCCTTCTGCTCCCAAACATGCTGTAAACTGCTTTGCATTTCAAATGCTCATGTTCCCTTACATCTCTCCCAGAATACAAACTTCAGTAATGCAAGAACCAAGCATCAGCTCTCACCTCTGTTCCTGGGCAGCAACATGCACAGAGTCCATGATGAGACGAACATCTTCTGCAATCTGCTTCGCTCTCACCGTGTGCTGCTCAAATTTTGTTTTTACTGCTGACTGTGAGATACATTCCTGCATACAAAAGGCAGCCCAAGATTAGCAGCAGGAGGAGCATACTAACACAACTTCTCCTTCCTGTATGATCTATTTCCAAAATGGGTTCCCAAGTGCCAGTCTTCCAGGAGTAAAATCTAACCAGGTCAGCACACATAATTCTCACCTCAAACCTTCTCTCGAAGCTTTGAAACTCAAGCATTCTTACTTGAAATCCATCTGCCAATGCTCCACCTGAGAAAAGGAACACATAAAACAACCACTAAAATTTTGAGAAAGCGATTAGTTGTTGGACATCAGGAATGCTCCTGCTTTACACTGAAGCCAATGCAAAAGTGCTGCTAAATCACCCCTTCCATTGCAAGTGCCTTATTAATACTTTTGCCTACTGCAATTTTATACATTTTTTGAAACATGATATGCTCTATTTTCTTCTCTTTACATAAATGAAAAGTTTCTGCTAGCTTTCCTCACCTCCTTCTGGCATCCCTTGAGCCCTCTGAATCCTAGCATTCAGCACTTCTTTTGCAGACACAAAGAAAATTCGATCCCCTGCCTGGGCTCGATCCACCACACCCAGCTCATCCACCAGGAAACTGGTACACCGCTCCATGTGCTGCCGGCGCACCTGAGGGATAACCAGGATAAACCACACATGCAGTTAAACCCACTTCATCCATCTTTTAAAGGTTAGACCAGGCACCTAGATGCCCTCTGCTGGTCTAAGCTACCAAAAAAGCATTAAAAAAAAAATTGCTATTTTATGGAATTTTCCAGAGGTTATCTAAAGTTATCTAACTTCAAGGGGCCCCTGTGAAACTTTTGATTTCCTGCTCAGAAATTTCAAGAGTCACGTCCTGATCACTAGTCTATGCTCCCTCTAGTCTCCACACTAGGGTGATAAAAATCCAACCTGTAAAACAATCACACATAGCACTGATTGTAGCCCCAAGCCCCATGCATAATATCCGTGCAAAGAGAAGTAGTTTAAATGCATCACGAACCTCTTCCATGTATTCTGGTTCAGAGGCAGATGCATCCCAACGGTTATTTAAAATAAATATATTGGGCCGAGACAGACGTTCATTCACCTTGTGAAAGAACTGCTTCTCCTAAGGAAAATGAAACAAAACCTCTTTAGATTAATATGTCAAATATTTTTAACCTTTATCCAAATTCATCGAACGAGTGGACTTGCACATACAGTTTGCATCAATGTTGATTCAGAATTTGCCACCAGGACAAATACGTCAGCATCGAGACAGAATTTGTCAATCCAGCTGTCCAGCTCTGTGGTTACATCGATGCCAGGGCTAGCAATATAGAGAAATGAGATATTACTGTGCTGTGGATACAGCAAAAACAGAATTTAAAAAGTTATTAACAGTTTTTCAGAGCATTAACTTCCCATGTCTGAGCTACACTGCCCTGAAGTGACAGAGTATAGGCTAAAAGGAAGTAATGACCAAGAATATCACACTGTTAATTACAGCAAGGGACTTTGGTCACGTCTTAGATTAGAACAGGGTCAATTTCCTTGAGGTTTGTTAAATATATATTTGAAAACATTTCTGTAATCAGTCTGTGATAAGCAGGAGAGGAAAGAAAGCTATTTCTCACCTGTCCATCAGCACCAGGTCATCCTTTAAGAGAGAACATTTGGAATTGGGCCACATTACACTGACTAGGCTGCCAGCATTCAGATCTTCATTCTGATGAAGGGCATGAGCCAGCTGGTTTACTGTCTATGAAGAGATAGAAGTAACGTTTCCTGTATGTGAAGACTCACTAACACAATTATCCTCCCTTCAGCACTGTTCACAGACAACTTAAGATAAAGCCCAAATCCAAATTATTTCCTCTCTGGAAGATATTCCACGTAAAACCTTCTTAAGCGAACTAGTAAAAAGGCAACTGCTAGTGAAAGTTTATGAGAGATTTTTCCTATCAGGAAAGACTACTGAGGAATTACCTTTAAGTCTATGATTCTGTCAGTCCAAAGCTCAGAACTTCCTGAGTCATTCCTCCCTGCTATCACTAACAAATACAATATATCATCTCTTTCATAAAATGAACAGGTCCCATGCTGCAACTTGCTTCATTCCTTACTTCCTACATCTAACAAAGACTCATTCTTCATCTCCACTCCTTTAATTAACTGTAACATTTAATTTTCATGTTTCTTCCCTTTTCTGACATTTCTGAAGAGCTCTTATCTTTAACATTATGCTTAAGGAAATTGTACCTTAACACTTTTCTTTTCCTCTGAGCCTTCAGTCAGCAGGAAAGCCTCATGTCCATCTGTCCCTTCTACACGCAAGAAGCAATTAGTGGTGTGTCCAATTCCTGATGGAAGAACCTTGTCCCACAGCATGGCATTTATCACAGTACTCTTCCCGTTGCTTGTCCTGCAGTCAGGTTAAGGACAGTGTTTCAGGCTTCCAAGAGCCAGGTGTGCTCATTTTGATATTACAAAAGCAAGTTCTCTAAAGCCAAGCTGTATCAGAACCATTAACAATTTAGGTGCCAGAGGCAACCTGCAAAAAGACTTTTCTATCTCCCTATTTTAAGAATTACATGATACAATATTTGTTTCTAATTTACAAGATCACCTGTATCAGGGACATGCATATTACAAGCAAAAGCTAAAGCACTAGTGTTTCTATAAATATTTTTTACTGGCTACAATACTCAAATGCGTAGGTAAAACATGCACATGACTCACCTCCCAAAAAAAGCAACTTTCATATGTCGTCTTGCCAACACTTCACTAATACCACTGACTTTTGAGAGGTAGCCTTTGACTTCCAGTACCTGCTCTTCTGTGGTGACAGGATCAAGCTCTACATTCTTGTGTGTTTCTAAAATCAAAATAAATCATGTCTCTGAATGCCAGAAGCCATCTGGGTCACTCCTGGGTGAAACCCCTCTCTGTGATGGTAACTGACTATTTATCTGTGTTCCGCAGCTCACCTGGGTGATCTCGACATAGGCAATGACACCCTAAAGCAATTCTACACCGGCATTCATCAACTGGCCTCTTTTGTGTATCTAACAACCATTCCCATTCTTGGGACTGCCTTGAACAGAACAGCCAACACTGCAAACATTCAGGATCCTTAGAGATAAAATCTGTCTGTGCCTTAAGCTGTTAAAGCCAATTAGTGGCATATGTTACATGTCAGTAGCAATGATGTGTTCAGGCAAGAATATTGAAAGGATTATAGGTAAAAAATACCCATTGGGGTTGTGCAATTAATTAAAAGTCTCCCGAACATAAAAACCAAGCATAGCTCTCTATCTAGCTCAGTTTCTTAACATGCATGAACTTCTCATCTTGAAAATATGAACCTGAACTCCACCCAAATTCAACAAAATAATTCTCAGTTTTTCTTACAAACACGAATGCATAAACAGACACGCATGCATAAAAAAACCACAGATTTAGCAGTGCCATTTAACTGATTGAGGGGATTTGGTGCATGTTTTTGGGGAAATCGTATGTGGTCAGAGCACTGTTACACACTCGTAGTTCAAGAACTCAGCTTACCTTCCAGGAACAAGGAGCTCTCATTGATGTAAGCAGCCAACTGTTCAAAGATACCATTGATTTTCTTCTTTGCAGTGACAAAATGTTTAAGTGGAGAAGCATTTACCTCAGCCATATGTCTTTTATCCTTCTTCACTGCAACTATTGAGTTGGAACGAGTAAACAACAGGGACATTGCGCTACAAGGAAAAATCCAGTAGAGACTAGTGTCACCAAGTGTCAACAGCTATCCAAGGGGGTGTAGTGACAGCACGAGGGGGAATGGCTTGCCACTTACAGAGGGCAGGGTTAGATGGGATATTGGGAAGAAATTCTTCTCTGTGAGGGTGGGGAGACCCTGGCACAGATTTCACAGAGAAGCTGTGGCTGCCCCATCCCTGGAAGTGTTCAAGGCCAGGTTGGACAGGACTTGATCCACCCGGTCTGGTAGAAGATGTCCTTGCCCATTGCAAGGGGTGGAGCTGGAGAATCTTCCAACCCAAACCATTCCCTCATTCTGTGATCCAACTGAGCACTCTTACAAGAACTAGATAAATATGCATTTTAAAAACTATCTTCTTTCTTTCTTTCACAAAGAAATTGTTCCACTTTATACAACTCATGTATCAGGAAAAAACCCCAAAACTCTTTCTTTCTCCTTTCAAATAAACAGGCTCGCAGTGATCACTCCTCCCCCTCCTCCACTTACTTTCAGAATGAGTTACGTTTTCACAAGTCAGGCATGGCCAGCTTCAGGCCCTCTCGAAGACAAATGGCAGCAGTTTTCCCTGCCTTTTCCCTCGCCTCGGCCGCACTCCGTCCCGCAGCTCTTTTAGCGACGCCGAGTCCAGCCGGTCTCCGCCCCTGTGGCAGAGTGACCGCGGATGAGGGACACAGGCTACCGAGCTCCATCACGGGCTCTGCTCCCCCGCCCTCCCGGTGCCCGGAGAATGCCTAGGGATCTGTTCCTCCGCCATCCCAGGGTGCCCCAGGGATGCTCTGGGTTCTGGTCGCCCGNTCCCTGGGGTTTCGGGCCGCCCGCCATACCGGTGCCCGGAGAAGGCGTTGGGTTGACGCTCCGGACGGACGCCGCCGCCTCCCCCTCAGCCCTCAGGGGCGGGCGAAAAGGGCGGGAAGCGCCCTCCTCGTGCCTGCCTCGCATCCTCTCAGGACGGTGCCCGAGCGGGTCCGACACTCACCCGTCCCTGCCCTTGACCCTGTCCCTATCCCTGCTGTTCCGGAGACGACTCTCAGAGAGACTGGCCCGGCCTGGAGCAGCTGACAGGTCGCCTCGGCCCGGCCCCGCCCGGTGCTCACCTTCACCGCCGCTCCCGCACGGCCGCCATGTCACCCGGCGGCGGCGGCGTCGCCCGGGAGGCGCNCATGTCACGGGAAAGGGTTTAATGCGTACAGCTCAAACCGTACAGCTCGTTAACGCCCACCACCGAACCGGCCCGAGGAAACACACAAGAACACAAGGAAAAAAAAACCAAGAAACCCTTACTGCTCAATAAATACATAATACCCATTTTGGACATCTCGACGACTGGCTTATCAATCCCTTCGTTTGGTAACAGACAGTTCTGGATTTCACGTACCAGGATTTAGTAGAGTTTTACTTCCCAAATGATTGTCCCTGCCTGGATTACTCTCTCCTGGGCACGAGTGAGTGTGTGGCCTCGAAACAGACCTAAATAGCTCAAGGAAAGCAGTGAGGAAAGCCGCTTGTCTGCTTCCTCAGGCACATTCCAATTGTGTACAGCTCCTGCCAGAACTTACATGACTAAAGCTGTTCTGCCCCCATTAAAGTTATCCATCCCAGAAGAAAAGGCTCTACCCTGATAATCAGGCAGCAGAAGCTGGAGACAGATAAATAAAAGACAGTTTGGTTTTTTTTTTCCTAAGGAGAACCACTATATGAATTTACTGCTTGTGAAACACACTAGGCTGGTAAAATGCTGTCTGATAAGCAGAGCACAGGCCCAGGCAGAAAAGGTTTCTGCCCCTTCCCTCTGAAAGGAATGAGAAGGAGGTGTCTTTACAAACAAACTGTGGGTCTGCATGTAGATAAAGGCAGATACTGAGAGGTGAAAGAAGCAATGGGGGGGAACCATAAATTCCATAGGAATTCCACTAATTGACACAGACTGTTACTCACTCAAGGCCGTGCTAAATCCCTGCATTTAGAGAAAAAGAACAGAGACACAAGGAAAGAGAAGGGGCAGTGTGTGTACAAATTAGAAGGGGGTCTGTAATAGGCGTTCTGGGAAGTCTGTACCTATCGAGTACCTCAGCCAATGGGGCAAGAGAGAGGGAAGTGCAGCCAGGAAATTAGGATAAAAAGGAGGCTGCATCCTCTAACAATTTGGAGACCCCATGGGTAATGCCCATGACCTCTTCCTTTATTCATGAATAAAGCTACAGGACTTGTCTGTCTCCTTTTTAGTCATAAACCTATGGTGTTTTTGGATTCATTTTCCTGACACCTCTCTAACCACAGGTCTAATCTAGACATATTTTTACGCCTACTAGTTCACCACAATCTCTCAGCACTTCCCAACCACTCATTTCTATCAGCCTTGACCCCACTGGAGAAGTTTCTGCAATGCAGTGTTTTGGTTTTCAATCTCAAATAATAGAAACACTGAATAATTATTTCTTCTAAGAAGCAGAGAACAGCTCTTTCCATCTAAGGTGAACGGGCCATCAAAGAAAATTAACTATTTCTGGAAATTGAAATGAGGCCACCAAAGACCACTGGGAGCTCTGGGTTGTTATCCAAAAATTGATCAGAGCTTTGACAATTGTAACATGGTATAGAAGAGACAATTCTGCACTGAAGCCCTCCTCACTGATGTAGTTGTTCCCAGCTTTACCTTTCTTAGATTTAGTCTACATATTGACATGGCCTGAATTTGTGTGGGTATGTCTGCTGCTCTTAGCTGGAGAAACAGAAGGTGGTGGGAGGGGGGTGTTTATCTCTTCAGTCTAATCCCAGAGATAAAGCATCATCAGAGTACCTTCCTCTAGCTAACCAGAAGCACCTATGTTGCCACTGCTGCTGCTTTGAACTTTGTGATTTGCTTGCAAGGACAGCAAAGAGTTAAGGAATCAGATGATCTTCAGGCTCTTACTATTCAGTTTCATCTGGTGTGACATTTAACTGCTATGACTTGTGGAGTCAGCTCCCTGATTGGTTTCTATTTGGAATAATGTCCAGGAGTTATTGTCTAACATCCAGTCCCATATATACTGTGGATGAAAACAGGCTTCCAGCTTGTAACTTGCCTCCAAAAAGCTGGATTTCCAGTCCAAAAAAGTGTTTTTTAAAGCAAATAAATCAGTGATGAAGGTTCAAGTAAATGGCACTTTCAAGAAACAGTGGATGAGGAGCAGAATCAAAAATGAAGGCACAAAATCTCCTTTGGACTTCTACAGCAATATTCCTGGGTATTACCTGCAGTACCAGAGAGGGAGATCTTCCAGTAGCGGAGTCTTAGACTATCATTAAAAATCATATTAAAAATCATATAAAAATCAATATCCAAATAGCTTTGAGCAATGCCTTAGAAACTCTCAGCAGCGTTCCCTGTTTCCACTTAAAGTCAGCAGTGAGCAGGGCCAGGGAAAGGTCCTTCCTGGGAAGCATGTCTCTATGGGTCGAGAAAGGACACTGCAATGTAGCGGGTTCCTTTGGTGGTTGGAAGACCTTCATGGTAGTGCGTCAGGCGTCCTGGATGCATAAGAGTCCACCCTTTCCGTGGGGCTCGAATGGAGCAGTTGTAGCGCAGGAACCGGCAGCCTCCTCCCTGGTGGGAACACAAGAGACACATCACCGTGGAAAAAGGACCTCAAGGAAGGGGTCCCTGCCTTCTGACAACGCTTCTGAAAATGTGAGAAGGTGCTTGGGGAATCTCCTGTGTTCTGATGTATTCAAAAATCTGTTTCCTAGCCTAAGACAGTCATTAATTGTAATCCTTAATGCAAAGATGCCCGGTGTGGATTGGGGAAGGCAGCACAGCTGCTCCAAGGGGCTGTGCTGCACCCCTCATCCTCTGGCACACACTCACCTCATAGTCAATGCCAACTCTGTTCAAGGCAATGTTGATGGTGAAGGTGGATGCATCGTGGTGGGGCATTAGGGACGGCTGCTCATCAGGTTTGTAGCGAACCACAAAGGCCAGTTCAAACTGGGTCTGAGAGAGAAGAACAAAGTGCACTCTGTTAGAGGGCTGTAGTGTCTGTGGCTTCTGAGCTGCAGAGCAGGGTGCAACACTGAAATTGCATCTCACTGCTAAAGGAGAAAGGCCACAATCGGGCAGAAGAATGTCATTGAGAAATTGCATATTTCCTAATGCACATACTTATGTCACACTGCAGGGTCAGTTCCACTGTACTGGGAAATAAGTGTGTGTATTGCTGGAGGATTCTGGCAGTCTCATCACAAAGCTCCAGCTGGAGGAGATGCTGAGCTGATCATGAGTTTTGATATTAAGGTGAACATACCTTGGTGTAGTATCCTGGGTACAGTTTCTCTGTGATGGGTGCAATATAGTCCAGAAGAAACTTATACCATTCTCTTTCAAAGCCAATTTGGTTCATGTGTATGTCAATGGTTGGGACATTCTCATACCCTCCTTGTATTCTGCTGTCCTGAAATAGAATCAACAGAAATACCCATAAGGATGGGAACCTTGGAGCTCAGGAATGAACAGTACTTGTTTCTGGTAACTACAAATAAATATGATGTTTGTTTATCAGAATTTGCAGGATGGAAAGCTCATTTCAAACAATAATTAAACCCTAAGGGAAACAATATTACCATCAGAGAGGCTGGAACTTCAGAGAACACTAAAGAGGACTCAAAAAATCAGCGTTAATCAGGAGCAAAATCAAAGTACTGTCTCTACTTTTCTGGCTTAATTCGGGATCTAATGCCTTCCCACAGGAGGCACGGCTACCACCAGATATGCACAAAAAAAAGGTGTGGCCCAGGCCACAAAGGGCTCCTGCTTTTACTTACCGTGTTGTCACCTGTGGACCACTGGCCATAATGTTCCATTTCTTCCACCAGCTCATCACAGGCAATGTCAGTGAATATGGGGAACCAGTAAACATCTGGGCAGGGCTGCAGATAGCAGACAGGTGAGAACAGCAGAAACAAGGACAGGTGCTTGAGGCAAAAGAAGTAAAACTAAACTGAGTGTAGACTGAGTAAGTGGAAAGAAACTAAAATACTGAGAATAGAAATTTGTCTTCTGATTTATGTGCCCCACTTCCACTTAAGAGAGCTGGAGATGTACTTCTAGGAGAATGATTTGGCTCTAAAAGTACTTTCAAGTTCATGTTTCCTGTGCTGAACTGCTTATTCCTGAGAATTACAATAATGATGATAAAGCATTGTCCTGATGCTCATCTCTAATTCTGATGGATAAGAGTGGTGTTTTCTTACCATTTCTACCAATTTCCCTTTCAGAGCTGCTGTGTAGTTTTCATGGATGTACTTTTCTCTCCAGTCCTGCAATTAGAAGATAAGCAAACCAGTAATTTCTGTGGGGCCCCTACTTAAAGAGGTAATAAAAGGCCAGGCACTCATGCAAGCAGTATGTCACAGGCTTTGCAGATCCATAGGTTATGAATCCCAAAAACATGCTCTCTTTAAATTCTGTGCCTGTGCTCTTCATCCCACCTGAGAGACACCATTATTACAAAGCCTGGACTTCCCATAGTGATGAAACTAATATCAGACCTTCCCCCATTGCTGAGTATGCAGGTTATCTCACCTCAGGATTGCTGAATATTTGCCAGAGGTCATTGTGGAGGTGACTTGTCTGGTAATTCTCCAGGGACAGTATGTGTCCAAACTGATGCCGGTTTGTCAGGTACATAAAGACTCCCTGCAGGAAAGAGAGACATAATAAAGGCCTCATATTTCTGAGAGCCACCATGAAACCACATGGACAATTCTCCAAGCTGTTCATTTACTCATTCTTTCTCCTGTGGGCTTTCACTTTTATTTCCACCCTGGATATGAGAAACTTTGTGGCAGAGACAGTAATTCCATGTCCTGTCAGCCAGGGAAGGAAGCAGAGGAGAGCATCTGCTGTGAGATTAGGGTCTTCCTTCTTACCCTGTCAATCCCATTTAAAGCAGTCCTGAAAAGGCCCAATAATAACAAAAATGTTATCCATGTTTAGTTGTCCATGGCTATGCATGGTTTCACAGCAAGACAGAAATGCCATGCTGTTCCAAAGTGTGCACTGTACTGACTAGTACGAGTTCACTCTATCCTTGCCTTGAAACTACTTTATCCTGTACCCTTCACCCTGGCACGGAGCTCTCCCCTGCCAGCCTCTCTCCTCCACTGACCTGATTCCGAACGTTGTGGCAGAAAGCCATGTCAGCATCCAGCTTGCCACTGTGGAACAGATCTCCCTGGTCAAGCTCAGAGCGCAGAGCCTTGGCTTTAACCATGTAAACACTGCTGATGTAGGGAACATTCCAAAGCCCACTGAAATATAGGGGAAGAGAAGTGAGACTTGAAATACCACTAAGACAGATACTGCTGAGATTGTCATTCCAGAAAAAAATCACTTATATTGCCCAGAGCTTTTAAGCTGCACAAATGCTAGTCCACTGTGAAAGCAATTTATTGCTACTGTGTGTTTTTGCTAGGGACATAATTAATGGCTTGAATCTCTTCCCAGAGAGATCAACATATTTGTTCCAGCAGTTTAAAGAAACTGAACCAGCCAAAAGTGCATAAGCTGATTTCCAGAGTTTATTGCATGTACAGTGGACTATTAAAAAGAGGGTCCCTCAAGAATATGAATGAGTCGACAATTCTATTTTGTGAATCTTCCACTCAAGGATCACCTGGTATTTCCTGAATATTTATCTGACAGAGATTAAATAGCACTCTACAGGATTTTAAGAATCACACTAACTATAATACCCAGGTGGGAAAGCATGACATGAATAAGATGAGATTATTTCAGCAGTCAGCACTCTCAAACCCTTACTCTGATCATAAGAAAATCTGTTCCAAGCATGTTATTGTCTCTGCTTAGAGGAGAACATAAAGCAGCTTCCAAACAGGAGCAGAGACTTGTTTTCCTTTCCTATACACAAAGACATTTGCGCTCTCTGCTTCTTTGACATAAGTTTGATGATAATGTGCTGCTTTACCTTTGAGGGATTATATCAGAAAAGCTCTCTTTGCACACTCACATTCTCCGTCTTTGAACAATATCCACGTAATCTTCTGAGCGGGCGTAGTATCCATCAGGGCTCAGCGCTCCCCAGAAATTGGACCACAGCTTCTCATGACGGCTTACCAGGGGGGCAATCACCAGCCTGGAAGCATGAAAGAAAACAGAATGCAGGACAGGATGTTACCGCAGGAAGAAAATGAAAATATTTACAAACCCAGTACTGTAAGAGCTATTTCCTCCCTCACAGAGTTGCTGTTTTGCTAACTCTGTT
The DNA here is from genome assembly GCA_013400515.1 of Erpornis zantholeuca. NCBI lineage: Eukaryota > Metazoa > Chordata > Aves > Passeriformes > Timaliidae > Erpornis > Erpornis zantholeuca. Next base: position 243,450 of record VZTN01020656.1, read on the forward strand.
GGACTGAAAGACCACATAAGAAAGGGTAAATATGGTCCAAATCTCCTCTCTAACTGCACTCTGCACCAGGTCTGTGAGTATCCGATTTGTTCTAGTGACTATATAAAAACAAAGCTAAGGATGATTTACATCCCCTGCCTAAAATCTAGGGGTTACAACTACAGTAAAAAAAAACACGTAAGAGGTATTTGGCTTACATCTCATCCCTGGCACAGCTCTCCTGGTTCCCTACACATCTCAGGGATGTGCACTGAATTCCTCACGTGAGATGACCAGTAAGCATTGCTCAGACCAAAGAACTCACTTGTTTTGTTCAATCAGGATTCTCAGAGTCTCTGTGTTCTTCAGAACTACCTCAGCATCCAGGCTAAAGTAATAGTCACAGTCAGGATCCTTCCTGCACAAATCCCTACAGCCAGAGAAAAGAAAAGTCACATCCTAAGCCAGAGGACAGAGCACCAAGAATTCCTTAACATTGTAGTCTAAAGATCTTCTGGGTGCTCAGAAAAGTTTGGTTTAATGTAACAACCCAGAGGGCCAGTATAGTACAAGCACATCAGATTCAGTATCCAATGATACTGAGACATGGCCAAAATCACCTTTAGCAAACTTTCCTCAGCTCAAACTGAAGAGGTTTCCATTTACAGCTGACCCAAATCCACACTAGAGCTCAAACTGCCTGATCACAGACAGGAAGATACTCTCTCACTAGTTCTTAGTTTTGCTACAACACTTCTCCTCTTGAGAGTTACAGGTGCATATTCTTTGTGCTCTGTGGCTGGGTATATAGATGAGGGTGGGAGATACAGGGTTATCCTTCTATCAGAACGAAGGACCAGTGAGAACTTAGTTTCTGAAACTGAACAAAGTGAGTTGATATGGAAGCTGATTTATTCCCAATATATAAAGACATCATAGTTAGTGCTAGAAAAACTGAAAGGGTGACTGAAAAAAGAAGAGCAATCACTTGACAGGGATGATCCTGAGAAAAAACAGATGTCTTAGTTTGGACACAGGTGTCTCTGCTGGCTATCATGTATGGCCTCTTCACTTACATGCCCAAGTTACGTGCCTCAGCACTCTCCACCTCATCCTCTGGTCCAATCACTTTGACAGTGAGATATTCTTTGCCATGCTCTTCTATGAAAGAGTCCACCTCCATCAAGTGATGTTCTTCCTATTCCAAAAGTAAGGAAAAGCAGGTAAAACGGGCTCATCCAGCCTCCTGTTCCTGAAAATGAGTAGATGGGCAACAGCTCTTAAGCCCACTTCCACACGTGTACAGCTGGATGGGTGTTATTGCAGATAAGTATGCAATCATATGGATGCCATTGCAGGTAAGTACTGTGATTACACAGCCTGGAAGTCTAGCCCAAAGCTGCAAAGCTACCTAGAGTAGAGGAGGAGGTGTACATTTTCCCAACTTTTGCTAAGACCATCACAAGACAACTTCACTTACATGGTTGTGAATGAACAGCTGGATTCGTTGCTTTGGGTAATGAAGGTTACGAAGCCTCGAGAAAAACTGGGAGAGGAATGGGGTGGGCTGCTCGATGAAAATGCCAATCAGAATCATTGGCAATGCCTCATCCTACATTCAGGGACAAGAGGGGAGAGAAGTGGTGAGTTGTGTTTCACATCAGACCATAAGAGCCTATTATAAGACTTGCTTTGAGAGCTTTGAATAGACACATCAGCCTTACCTTAAACCCCGTGAGGCTTCGCAGACCTTCATCACACACCATGCAGCCAGTCTCAAAGGTCCATATTTGAGGAATGTAGTTTCCCAGGTAGTTCAGCTGCAGCTGCAAAAGGCAATTTGCCACATTATGCATTACAGGGCAGGGGAGTTTCTTTGTGTGCACGCCCACTGTGGGATCACGTTTCAACTTCATTTACCTTCTCTGTGAACTAAAGAATCTGAAAAGCTTGACAGCCTGTGGGTCCAGCTACATGTGGTTCTTTGAACCAGATCCATCTTGCTGCTATGGGCCTGGACAGCTTATTGTTTCTCAAATGTAAGCACACAGTGTAAGTCAATATACATGAAGGCAGTAACCTGATCCATTGAGCCTAAAGTGTCACTTGGCAACAAACACAGACCAAATCTTTCTCTTAGGACAGTCCACTTACCTTAGTGGGTCCATTTCCATGGATCACCACAGGCAGAGTGTCATATAACAAGTTTCTTGCTCTCACTCGTGAGTTTTCAAACTTCAGTACTATCTCATCTGGAAATGACATTGTTATTATGTTAAGGCTTTTATCGATAATTAGAAGCACAATGTCTCATTTATACTGAAAAATAGCTGAAAGATTAAGTGTGGACAACGGATAACTGTGCACAAGTAGTTTAAGGGCTACAGACCAAATCTGTAAAGGAGAAAAAAATATTCAGAATGACCCTGTGACATAATAGAAGGATGGCTGGGAAGCTGGACAATGACTAGGAATTGGCAGAAACCATACTGAAAGATTCTTTCAAAACTGGCATTGACAAACTGTGCAGTGAGGAACAGCTACTGATGACAGGGACAGCTACTGATGGGGAGGATTCAGGCCCTTCTCATCTAAGTGTTCTATGCACCTGACATCTCTCTTTGTCACCTCTCACAAAAGTCCATCCTCCTGGCAGAGATCATCTAAGATGTTGCCTCAACACAACCATACAAAATCCCTTGGAAAAAAGACTAGCACAGATACAAGCTGCAGTCTATCATTGGTATAATGAGCACAGGAGCCAAAAACTACACTGCCATTATCACCTTTTACCCGACCAGAATGAAGATGGAATGGTGCAAGACTGAAAACATTAAGGCAGTATTGTCAGGAGAGTAAGTGAATCCCTCTTGCCAGGACTAGCAAAATCAATCAGCAGGTCGGGTCAGAAGCCTGGTACAATCAGTGAGCATTCACAGGCATATCTGTCTGCTCTTCACCTCCCATGGCATTCCAGCATGGTTCTGAAGCGGAAAGACAGGCAAGCCCTAGGCAGGGCTGTGTGTTACTACTTGCACTGGAAGTCCCTCCCATTTTCAATCCCCAAGGCTAATGCAATCTGATATGCCTGGAGATCAAAGTGGCAAGGAGTTGCTAGATGAAAAACCTGACCTGCATTCCCTGAAGTGGAGAAGGAATTGCAGTGAGAACCTAGTTGGTCACAGTGGAATTGCAAACAAATCCCAGAACTCTGGCAGAGACTTTTACTAAAGCTTATTCTGTGGGAACAGCCATTTCTGAAGTACAATCCCTTCATCCATAACTTTATTTCTGGTGTCAACATGCAAGTTGCATTCCAAGGAGAAATGAGCTTCCTTCTTCCATCTCACCTAATGCTCCATTTAGGTTTTGGAAGATCCGGCTTCTGTGGTCTAGACTGATGTTGATACTTTCCTTTAAAAGAATTAGATAAATAACCTTAATTAGAACACAAAAGACATCCATTATTTACATGCAACAGAACCTATGCTCAGTGAAGATAATATCCCATTCCTACAGTCACTTGCAAACTCCCCAAGCTCTGAAGCCTAAAACATTCCCAGACAATCATAATTTTCATTCAAATCTCAGACAATTCACCATTTTCTAGAACAATTTAAATATATTCTATTAGGCAAAACTGTGCAAACCCCCTCTCCCCACTTTTAAAGCTGCTGTGTGTATGTCAATAAATCTTCATCATATGAATGAAGTAGACTTAGACACAGTCATATAAACCCCACAATACATATAATACACAGGAATGCCAGATAGCAAAACCATCTGCTGTGAAAAGTTTCTTGCCTTCTATCCACAGGGCAAGTGTAACTCCAAGCATTGTCCCAGGTACCAGTGTCAAAACAGTGGACAGAAAGGTGCAAGATCAGCTTGTGCAATCTCTGTTTTTATCCCCTGCTGCAAGTCACACTCTGACTGAGTTGGACTAAAATGCAGTTCTGACCTAATAGAGTTCTGTGTCTCTGTAGGCATTTATTAAGACTGATTACTGGAAAGGACAGGAGGGTGCTAACATCTGCTGTCTGAGTGCCAAGTCAGGGGAATTACTCAGCCCTTGTGTGACACAGGGCCAGAGCTGCAGATGAGAACATTAAAGGAACTGTTCATGTTAAAGTATCACAGGCCATACCCAGATTTGGGGAACTAGAAACATCCTCTAAATTTTCTAAAGCCTTTCTGGTAAAAATTGCAAATCTCTCTCTAATTAGTCTGATAGCAGTTTCCTATTCCAAATGTTTCCTCTTGATTTGTGAATTGCAGTTTCAGTTTGAGTTCTCAGCTCCCATGCATTTGGTCTGTCCCCAAGGAATGGACTGGCCTCTGTCATGCACAACTGTGGGCTGGATGGTCTGGCGAGCACACCACACAGTGCTGGAATGGCCATGCTGCTTCCAGGGTTCATTCCAGGCTTCTGTAGGATGTTATATGGCATTTTCCTAAAATGTACTTCAGTGCTAGGTTGGATATCTCCAAGTCAGCACTGCACTCTGCAGTTTCACATCCCTTGGGAGGAGGCTGGTTAGTTCTGCCACACTCAATGACTTTAAAAACCAGCACCTACAGATATTGGTATGAGCCTCCAGTAAGACTCATTTTCAGACATCTCTCTTCCCACTCACATTTTACGCTTAAATATAAAAACTGCTAATAACAGAAAATGGGGGTACTGGCTAGAATGCAAATTTTCAGAAACCCAGAATCTAGATACACCTACTCTTTTTTTTGGATCCAAGAAGATACTTGTATAGAAGAGCTGGTCACTGTCATTGTCCTGTCCTTTCCACTCCTCCACAAGCTTCTTCAGGTTTGGAGCATAACCTATGAAGCCTGTGGGAATAAGTATGAGGAGGTGTTTCAACCCAGATGATCAAAAAATGGAAGTACTCCCGTATACATGTACTTTCACTTCTCTCACATGAAATCTCACTACATCTCTCACTCACTGCAGAGACTCATCAACTTTTAGTTTGCTTTGCCACTTCTCCCACAGGTCAAATAGGAGGAAAAAGCTGAAAGAGGTTCTCAGCTGAAAGCTAGCTCTGTGTCTTACCTCCAGAACCCAGGAAACGCTTTCCATCTCGCACCCGAGGATACTTGGCTTCCACCTTTCTGTCAGGATAGATGTAATTCTCTGCTGAGAAAACTACCTTGCTCTTGGCTTGTTTGAACTTCTTCAGCAGTTCTGTGGGGCCCGAAGCAAAGAGCACATCATAGCTAGAGAAAGAGACAGACCAAAAGGGACAAAAGGAATGGAATCAGAAAAACATGTCAGTGAGAAAGGTTTCTAGAAACAGCTAATTCTTTGGGAATCCCTCTCTTTTAGTTCTGTTTAACAGTATTATATTTTTTGTAATGCAACAAATTAAAGTATACTCTTATTTGTTTGCTGGGCATATGAAAAGACACCGAGACTCCAAACCATCTTTTTCTCTCCTCACTTTCTCTGGCAGGCTAATTCTTGGCTCTCAGGATGTGCTGCAGTCCTACTTCACCTAATAAAACCAATAACTCTGGTAAGAAAGGCCTGCCATAGGAATTGTCTGCTCATTCTCTGCAGATAGAGGCAGCCAAATTCCACCGTGGCAGAATCAGGTACAACACTATCAACTTCATGCAAGAATTGGCATCAGTGTATTCTGACCAGACCTTCCCAATTGCCACGAATACAGCTCTGAGTGATTCCCAGGAAACTACAGAGAGTTCAGGGGGAAAAAAACAGAGATCTGAACACACGTTTCAAAAGAAATAGATTTCACAGTTCATTTCTTCTCAGTGAGAACCTGTCCAAACAGCCTTTAGATTCAGTTCATGGCAAATTCTTTCCAACCATTACCTTTCTACAAAAAGGATGATCAAGTCCTCTTTATTCACATACTGCTTCAGAGCTGACTTCAGGAGACGGACCTTCTGCCCACCTCCAGCTGGCTGCTGATCATCTCCACCCTGCCACTCCTCATCCAGCCCCAGCACCTACACAGTGACAGGCACACGGTCACCTCAACAGGGCACTTTCCCTGCAAGGTTCACAGGAAAGGACCAGAATCCACAAACTTACTGGTCCCGGTAACTCCCAGTGCAAATCACAGCAAAAACAACTGCCCCAGGACAAATGGACTAGGCAGCCTTTGATCCACTCTCTGGACAGTCAGTGTAACACATAGCACAGTGACAAAGCACTGCTAGCCACAGGGACAGGAGCACGCTCTGTACTGTGTGTCTTGGCAGTGCAATGGAAAAGTGCTGTGAGGCTCCCTTGAGCAGGAATTATGGATCTCATCCCAAGCCAACACTCACGACACTGCAGAAATGACCCAGTCACAGTACTTTTCAGCCAGTTGAGCAGGTGTGTCCTCTCTTGAGCTTTTCTTTAATCAGTGTGGGACCAAGTCTTATCCATCCCACAATCTGAAATTCCCATTGACCAACCACCATGAAAGCTGCTAGACATCACCTGCACTTTGTAGTTGAAGAATTGGGCTGATCTTCTGAAGCGTTGGAATCCTTCAGTCTGCTTGGTGGCAACAGTCAGAACCAACAGGTTTTCTGCACACAGGCAAAAGCACAAGAGATACTCAGCAGGTTTCCACAACCTGCTGTTCCACACCTAACTTGATTGTGGTTATAAAATGAGAGATTATGTAAAGATACAATTTCATTGTCTGAGTTCTGAGCTAAAAAAAGAAAATAAAAAGTATTAATTTTTTTTTTTGCCCTCCTAGTGAAAGCTAAAATTCTCTCACACAGAGTAAAAAGGAAATAAACTTGAAGATAAAAAATAGAACTACTACAAAATGCCCATTTGGAAGTCATCCATTTAACGCAAGTTTGACTTTCTGTTCCCCACAGAGCTGCTTTTTTGTCACTCAGCATTGACTGGATATAGGGAAAACCAAAATTAGACTAAATGTTATTGTTCCCTCTCTAGCTGCTTCAGTTTTCTACTGCACTCCTGAGGCATTTTCCAGTTTTTCATACATATTCAATGTGAATTTAATTGTGCTATAATTTTCATTTGCATTCTCCTCCCAAACTTGCTTTTCATTTCCAGTCCCTTAAAAAAGATAAAAACTAAATTCTGAAGCTTTCTTTCAGAAGTTTTTCTGTGGTTCCCTGGAACATGAATTTTATGTGGAAGTTCTGGTTTCCTCATTGCAATGATGACACGTGAATGTGTTCTTAAGGTAAAACTTCACCTTAAGAGTTTTGCTGAAGTAGGAATTTATATAGGCTCTGGAAATAGTGCTTAAATGCAAATCCTGGCCATCCGATTTAAACATCAGAAAATACCAGGAAAAACTGAAAGCACATTTTCTTGGCCTCAGCAGGCTTTTTTTGAAACAATGATTTTTTTCAATGGATATACCAGATGTATCTCCCCCATGCATCCAAACTGATATTCTGTCTGGTTTTAGAGAGGAAGGATCTTGAAGCTGGAGTTATAGATGGACCTGATAAAGGCAGCAAAAGCAAAAAATAAGTGTAAGACTCCAAGTTAGGAAGAAAGAAGATATTCCCAAAGAAATTCCCCAAATCCTTTATCTGCATCAGAATAAAAAAGAGAGGAGAGATTGAGAACAGTCAATAGGTCAGGTCTAATTGTATTTATTAGATGTGTGCACAAAGTGATAAATAAAATAATATGAATCCCGTATAGGTGCAGTTTTTAAGGGCAGATTTTTAGACATATGAAGTGCATTCCTAATCTAGCTCCTCCAGCACACTCCAGTGCCTTGTGTCCAACCCAGTCAGAGGGAGCAAACAAATGAGTAAAATATGTATGTCCTCAGGGAATATGTTGAAGCCATTAAAGTTTCTATCCATATGGTGGAACACAGAAAGCCACAGCAGCTTTATGAGAGAGCTCTGAGCTCATGGCTTCTGAGAAGGTGAGGATCATACTGCCTAGGAAGAGGGGGACAAACATGGGTTTGCCAGAGAGGAATGTAAAGACAACCCTCAAATTCTAGTACATGAGGGGAGAAAGCATATATTAATGATAAGAAGAAAGAAGGAAAGAAGGAAAGGATCCTGACTGCTTTGGAATTATTTCAGACCAAAATCTGAAGCGTCTCACATTAAATAAATCACTAATTCATTTTCATGCTGCCACCCCAAGAAAGCCACACACTGTTTATGACTTGACTGCCAAAAGTTTGCTGGACAGGATGAGCGCTAAAGGCTCACACAGAACAGGAAGCGGTGTCCTATTTCTAAGACAGAAAAGGTCTCTCCATGCAGTTTGTGAACTCAGAGGAGCATGAAAAACCAGCACAAAGACCACTCTCGTCCCCAGCAGAATTCCACGCTATAGATTCCCCATGGGGTAAGATGCTGAGTTTCTGTTCTAAGAACTCTGCAGTAGCAAGAGCTTTCCATCCCAAGAGACATTCCTCCAGCCCAGCACTGGAAGTTTGTGCTGAGCTATGCTGCCTCCACTCCTTCTGCTTTAACCCTTTCTTCTCTTTCCCAAAAATTTTGCTGAACTGATGCAGCTGATAGGTACTTCCAGGGACAGGGCAGTAAACCCTCTTACTTTCAGTATTACATGCAAACTTTTCAAAACATCTCTTCCCTGTTTCCCATATCCCACAGACAATTTCCATATGTAGAAATGCAGCCTGTTCTGCTAAGTGGGGCCTCCTGGGCCCAAAGGCTCCCTGGGCCACACTGACAATTAGGAATTGTATAAATACATTTAATAAAGGCATGGCCGCGAAATACAAACACAGGGTGGTTAACAAAGCAAGCACTGGACTAAGAATCAGGGGAGCTGGACTGTATTGCTGGACAAGGAGCCAATCCTGCTCCAATCTGTATAATGATAAAAGAGAACATTTACCACATTTGTGAAGGTTTTAGAGCTCTATAGAGGAAAAGGATTCTGTAAGAACAAAGCACTGGAACAGGAACCCTTATACAAAGATCACAATTTAATGATTCAGTAAACTGAGTTTTTATAGACAATAAAAATCAGAGACCAGATGAGTTCAGTAACAAAAAAATTAAAGTTATTTACTTCTGCCCTAAGACTACAGGGAAAGCACAGCTGCAGCTGCATTTTAGGACAAGGAATGAATTTATCCCTAGGCCATGATTTGTGAAATCTTACTGTGCCACTTCCATCTAAGATAGTGTCTTAGAAGAAAATACCATTAATATGAGGAACAATAGAAAAAAAAAAAAGTTCACGGTTTATCAGTAGATAATACATTCTCTGTATTACATTTACAGAAGATTTTTTAAAAATTCTATCAACTACAAATAACTATGCTGAGAGCTTTTGCAGAGATCTAAAAGAGCATCCAGGAGAGAAGACAGGTATCATTACTCTCACATTAGTCTGGGGAAGCTGAGGCATGGGAAAGATGAGGCATTTTTTCTTCAAAGCATGCCAAAAGTGATGGGTTCAGAAAGCAGTTAATTCCAAATCCCTCTTCCTAACCAATTTATCGCATTCTCTTTCCCAGCCCTCAGTTTTATACCTCTAGTGCACTCTAAAACCTTACTAAAACCATGGAAGATTTGTGATGTGCAAGGAAGGCAGGACAGCACAGAGATTCTTTGCTTTAATTATGCCACTATAGCCAGAGAACTCCCAACACCCCCATAGATATACAGTAACTGTATTAAGTAATGTACATATGAAATAAAGGTAGTTGTACCAGAATCATGCTGTGAAGGGAAATATTCTAGGTAACAAGATTAAATCTCCTCCTAATTGCCACTTCTCTAATGAAGACAGAGATAATTATCCAAACTTCTTGGCAGAGTGACAGTGTGTGAACCACTTTGTCAGTTCTGCTGACATTCTGTCGCTGCCCTAATCCTCTGCTGTTCTACCAACTACTCCAGAGCTTCTACCAACCGTTTACGGGGGGGGACAGACTTATGTTATTTTAGGAGCATCCCTGATCCTGAGTCACAGTGTGGCCAGTCTGGGATCAAACGCTCTCCCGTTACCTAATTCTTGAACCGCATAAGTTCAAAAGCAGGGAGGGGCTGACCCAGGTGGGATGCAACCCACGGGACCGCGAGTCCTTCACTGGGATGAAATGATGTTGTCTCACGAAACTCCGAGCTGTGAGCTGCCCGAGGCTCGAGCTGCCCAGGGGCTTACATTCTGCCGTGGGTTCGGGTCGGGCAATGCTTGGGGGCGAGACGAGGACGCCGAGGCCAGAAGCGGCACCCGCGGCGGCTGTGCCCGTCCATCAGCCTGGCCGCCGGCTCCCCATGCTGCTGGTTCCCCCCGTGCCGGAGCAGCACCCCCTTACCTTCCTGCTGGGAGGCACGGCCACCTCCCGCCCCGAGCAGCGCCAGCACCGCCCAGAGCAGCAGCATCGCCGGACGCACCATGGAGGTCACTTCCCCGCCCGGACCTCGCTCAGGACCCCGCTCCGGGAGCTGACACTGATCGGGAGCGATGCCTGCGGGACGGACCGGGCCACCCCGGGGCTGCCGAAGCTGTGCCACGCACCAGACCCGCCCGGCGGCGACGGGCGGAGGANCGTGAAAAGCGAGGCAACACCGAGACGAGGAGCTCGTGGGTGTGATCCCGGAGCTGCAGCGGCTTTGCCTGGGGCGCGGGGTCCAGCGGGGCTTGACTGTGGGGGCCGGGCAGCGTGCGGGGCACCTCCGGCCCTGGGACACCGGGCAGTGGATGTGCAGGGGGGCAAACAGGCATTGAGCAAACGCCGGTGTAGGTGGAGTCACTCTCTGGCCGGCTTCAGCTACTGCTGGGCTGCAGCTGGCTGACCCTTATGGGACATTTATGTATAAAAACCAAACCAGAAATTGATTGTACTGTTATGCACAGCTCTAGAAACTGGAAGCCTTATTAAATATCTTCTTCATACCTTCTTCCTACCTGTCACTTCCTATATTTCCTTTGTGAACACAAAACCTTCAGTGGTTTTGTTTCCTGTACTAACTGGTTTTCTCTGGCCATATATACATCTTTAGGTCTTACGTTAATCTCTGTGGTCTTGTGCTGGCTTTTCTTGCTGTAGCCCTGATCACTTATCCAGGCATCATTTTCTATTTCATTCTACTTTTGAGAACAGGCAAAATAATCCTGTCTTAGAAAGTTATACTTCTTAAAAGAAACATTTGCTTTATGTCACTTCTACACTCCAGTGAATGTAAGGTTTAGATGTAGGAAAACCTTTTGAGCCTGCAGGACGCCAGATAAGGAGCTACCACTGACAGATCTTATGTGAGGCCTGTCAATAAATAATCTCTTTAAATTAATAGAAATCACAGATATAACAGGCTTCAGATTTAAAAAAAAACCCAAACCAAGAAGGCCTGATCTTAGAGGAGAGAAAAATCAAACACATTAGAAGGGCCACACTGTAGCTACCTGATATTCTCCATGATTCATAACAGCATCATCCCAAGGAACTCCCATTACTGTTTGCTTGTTCACTGAGAATATTCTTGAGTGTATTCAAAGCACTTTTCCTTCCATTCCATCTCTCCAAAGCAGGAATTCCCTCACAATTACCAAGTAAACAGAACAGTCCTCATGCTCAAGTGATGAGCATTCCAGGTAACAAGCCAAGGTAATACTACTTATCTCTAAGATGGTGATTTCAGGAAACCTCCTTTTGCAAAGCTGCCAATTTCCCTAAAATAAATAAAAAAACAAAAAACAAAAAAAACAAAAAAAAAAAAAAAAAAAAAAAAAAAAAAAAAAAAAAAAAAAAAAAAAAAAAAAAAAAAAAAAAAAAACAAAAAAAAAACCAAAAAAAACCAAACAAACAAACAAACAAAAAACGAGAGAGAGAACATACTTTCACTTTACATTTCTTCAGTACTTTGCAGGCCCAGACAAAGCCCATGATAAATCTGTAGCAGCTTCAACAGTTTAAGACAGAAGCCACAGCAAAGATGTTCAGTCCTTCACCTTCAGACCTCAGACAGAGAGTTGGTATTCAACATGGATTTTTTAAATTGCAAGTTTCTCATTTTAATGAAGTTAAATCTCTCCAGTCTAACATGAAAGGGGTTTTGCACACTCGAAATCATGAATGCCTCATTGTTTATGCTACTGTGCCCAGGCTGTCTCTGTTTGACAGACTTGTATTCTGCAGATATGCCAACCCAGCAAGCACGTTTTCCTCGTTTGTGTGTTTGCACTGCTCTGTGCGCTGGCTGCAGCCGGCTGCCTGTCTTTTTAAACAGAGCCAGCTGCCAATGCAGATGTTCCAGTGAGTACGTGCAACACGTGCTCCTGGCGGAGCAGCAACTTCCTGAAAACTGGAAGGGTCAGAGCTCCGCTCTTACAGCAGCCTCAAAGCTGAGACACCACCAGCCCCATTGAAACCTGCAAGGAATGGGTCTCACACAACGTTTTGGGATCCCAGTGCCTCCCCCAAATCAAACAGCTGGTGCAGGAATAAATTAAGAACGTGTCTCCTCAGTTTCCCTTCACTGAGGTCATTCATCGCCTCAACCTGGCAATGGTCGTGAATTTAACATTTCACTTTAACTCACAGTGTTTCTGCCTGACTTGCTTGAAACTGTGTTTCTTGTTCTGTCTTTCGAAGACAAAGAATTTTCCGGATACAAAGCTTTCCTGTGCACATCTAAGACACGTGAGAAAGTTTGTTCCTCTATTTAGCACGCAGTGGAATACAGTTTGATCGAACTTCCTTTTCCGCATAGTCTCTGTAGTGGTAAGGCATTAAACTGCCAGGGGAGTTACGGAAAACTTCTCCAGGCCTTCTCGATCTGTGCAGTGACCCGGGCAGGAGACAGAACCTCAGCCCTGGGCTGGAGCTGCTCGAGGACACCCGCGGACACAGCAGAGGGAGCGGGGTCGGGCGGGCTCGGAGACAGGGCGTTGGAAGCCGGGGGAGTTGGAAGCTGGGAATCCAGGTGCCGGGGGAGGGCGCGGTTCGAGTCGGGGGCCCCGGAGCTGAGGGGGCTCGGAGCCGAGAGGGGTCACGGTAACGGGAGGGGCCCAGAGCCGGCGGGGCCGCGAGCAAGGAGGACCTGGAGCCGGGAGGGTTTGAAGGCGCGGGTCCCGGTCGGGTCCAAGCGGGCCGAGCCGCCTCTCCCCCGCAAGCCCCCCCTCGGTTGGCGGAGAGCGCGGCTGTCGCAAAGCGCTGCAAAGCGCCGCCAATCGCGGCGGAGCTGCCGCAGGGCGCGGCGGCGATGG
>VZTN01020656.1:256927-325837 GCA_013400515.1 Erpornis zantholeuca
AGACGGGCTCCGGGGCCAACGCCGGGGACTGCGTGACGGTGCGGGAGGAGGTGGTGGCCCACCGGAGCCGGCCGCATCTCTACCTGCAGCGCATCCGCATCGCCAACCCCACCGAGCGAGTGGCCGCCTTCGAGGCCTCGGCCCCCGCCGCCGCGTCCGCGCTGGGCGGGCGCTTCGCCACCAGCCTGGAGAAGGTGGAGGAGCGGCAGTTCCTGCTCTCCTCCGGCCGCCTGCTCCTGGCCGGCAGCCCCAAGATGGTGCTGGTGGTGGTGGCTGCCAAGAAACTCGTGAGCCGGGTGCAGGTTGCGCCCAAGTCGCACTTTGACGAAACCGTGCTGTCCGTGGTGTACACCTCGGAGCCCATCGAGGTCTCCAAGCTAGAGGAGACCTTCGGCAAGCTGAGGGAGGCAGCCAAGAAAGAGATGCTGGAGGTGATGCAGATGGGGGTGGAAGATCTTTTCCAGGAGCACCAGCAGACCTGGTCTGACTTGTTCATTTCAGGTAAGTAAAGTGATGCTCAACTTCCACGGGGTTGCTTTAGAGGGTGGTTGAAAGCTCGGTGTCCTGGTTGCTGTAAGGTCTCCAGAGGCTCTGGTCTTCCTGATGGGTTGTGGGATAGTAAAACTGTTCCTGGTTTGGAACCCAGCTTGCCTTACAAAGTGGAGTACACCTGACTATATATAGGAAATTATAGAAGAACATTTATAATCATGATTCTGTGTGTGCTGCTTTTTGTGGCTTCAGGAACTTCACTGATTTGCCCTGCATGTCAGTTGGAAATAAAGTTGACCTTCAGTGACAGCATAAAAGACTGATTCTGCGTGGAAGTTAAGGGCTGTCCTACAAATATGCTTTTCCTTAAGATTTTAATGTCTTACATAAAAGAGTAGCTGCCCAAATAATGTAGATCTTGTTATTTTTTAAAAAGATTATGTTCTTTTGACAGATCATTCTTGCAGAGTTATGATGACAACCCTATAAGGCATCTGTATATTAAATTATCTTTGTCTGTAGCGGGAGCTTGGCTTCCAAACTCAGAGAGAGTTTGGAAGCCAAGCAGAGAGAGCATCTTTTTAGACAAACACAAGAAAACATTTCACTTTGGTGTTTTATGGACAAAGGTTTCTTAGATGTTATAAAGAACACCTGTGTATTAAACATCAACGTATGCGTTTGTTCTTCTTTTCTCCTAATTAATGTCTGACTATTGGTTGTTTTCTTTTGCTGCAGGGATTGAAATGAGAAAGATCACAGATGCACATACCCCATCCAGTGAGACTGTCAACATGACCCTCTACTATGTGCTGTCGACTGTGCCAGCCCCCCTGCTAGACCCGCTCATCGGTGGTGAGGACAGGGAGAAGATTGAAGCCAGCCTGAACTATGCTGATCACTGCTTCAGCGGCCATGCGACCATGCACGCTGAGAACCTGTGGCCACCAAAGCTGACCAGTGTCACCCAGATCCTGCAGCTCTCAGACCTGTGGAAACTGACTCTGCAGAAACGGGGATGCAAGGGTCTTGTGACAGCTGGAGTCCATGGACTCATGCAGGGAATGGTGCTTAGTTTTGGGGGTCTGCAGTTCACAGAAAACCATCTTCAGTTTCAGGCTGATCCTGACGTACTTCATAACAGCTATTCCTTACGTGGGATCCATTACAATAAGGACTTGATCAATTTAGCTGTTCTCCTGGATGCTGAAGGAAAGCCCTTCTTGCATGTGTCTGTGAAATTCCAGGACAAGCCTGTCAGACTGTATGCGTGCGAGGCAGGCTGTATGAACGAGCCTGTGGAGCTGACCTCAGAGGCACGAGGTCACACCTTCCCCATCATGGTGACTCAACCCATCACACCACTGCTTTATATATCAACAGATTTGGTCCACTTGCAGGACCTGAGACACACACTCCACCTAAAAGCTATTTTAGCTCATGAGGAACACATGGCCAAGCAATACCCTGGCTTACCCTTCCTGTTCTGGTTCAGTGTGGCTTCCTTAATTACTTTGTTTCACTTGTTTCTGTTCAAACTCATCTACAACGAATATTGTGGGCCGGGAGCCAAGCCACTCTTCAGGAGTAAGGTATAAGGCTGCTGCTTTTGGCTGCTGTCCCACTGAGTGTTGTCAGCCTTATGTTGTGTCAGCTGTGCCTGGGCAGGCTCTGTCTTGGACTGTGATGATTTTCATCTCTCTTGCAACAAGCGATCTATGACCTCTTCTTGCAAGAAGGAGGATTAGGGCAGGGACTGGAGCAGTAGGGCTCACAATCATTAGAAAAGATAAACTCATCATCTGTCCTTAGACATATGTGAGGCTGCAGGTGGAGGCAGACACAGCTTTCTGTCCTTTTTCCACACATCAGCATAGGACATTGCTTGTTTCTAGGCCAGCAGTTGCAGTTGTGTCATGAGATGATGTTTCTTGTTATTCAGTACCAGAAAGCATGTAAGAGAGCTGCTGTACTTGTCTGTACTGCTCTGTGGAGACCTCCATGCCTGCCTGCTCTGAACGTGTGACGTGTCACACAGGAACACCCAAAGGTGGGCTGGTGTTCTGAGGTGCTGACTTGCTGGGACTCGTGGTACATGTTCATATTATAGACACTGTGCAGTCCTCTATCAAGCCACACTTGCCACCATCATTTTGGGAAGATGCTGAGTTAGTGTTTCTCCCAGTCAGATAAAATACAAAGCTGTGTTAAGGAAAGTACTGCGTGCTTTTTACTGTGAGTTGAAGGTTCTGGCTTCAAGTTCTCATGCATCTTATCTGGGTGAAAAAAATTTCAAGTTGTTTTGAGTTGCCTTGGAAGACTTACTTGCTGTAAAAGCTTAGCACAGAATAGACAGTAGATGGTGAGTTCTGTTCTTAGTACTGGGACTTTCTGATTGTGTGTTGATATGAAGTGGAAATGCAGGACCACACTGGATTTGCTGTGTGAGCTAGTTGTGCTGTTCAGAGGCTTCCCCCCTGAGGGCTGAACAGAGTTAAATGTAGGTTACATTTTAAAAAAAGGAGATTATAGTTAAATAGAGCTATCAGAGGAAACGTTCTAGCTTTAGATTGCCCCATTATTCAAAATTACAGAAACAAATTCAATTTTGGATAGCAATGACTGAACAGAAGGTATTGAACTAAACTTGACAATTGGTATGTAAGAAATTTCCCTTGTCAGTTCACTAGTTTTGTCATGTTGAGCACTGGAGATCAAGCCTAATCCCAAGCAGGTCTGAATACCTGTGATCCAATAACAGAATGAGGGGGAGGTTCTTGTAACTAGACTAACTTAGGAAGAGGTAGGATAAAAATGTGTATCAGACAACTGCAGTTACAAGCCTCTGATCATGATAAAAAAAACCCCTCAGTGCAAAGGGAGGAAGGGGTTAGGAGATGATGTCAGTTATCGTGTAACAGCGCCTGAAATATGTCCTTGGAATTATGTAATTATGTCCTTTCACTGTTGTCTATCCAGTTGCCTTTGTCATCTCCAAGACTTGCCTTATGCCTTTTACCAAGTGACTTGTTAACCATTGATGCAGGTGACTGTCCCTGACTCTGCTCGCTGAAGTGCCCAGAAGCTTCACAGCCACAGCCCAGGGCTGACCTGACACCTCATGCTCCTGGTGCTGCCTCATCTTAGTTGGATCTGCTTCAAATGAAGGTGATGCACAGCTTGATTCCAGAAGCAGGGAAGAAGTGGAAGCCAGCTGAAGCTCAGAATCTGTAGCAGTAAGCAAGATAGATTGAAATAACACCCTGAAATAACATCCCCACATCCAAGTGAACTTAAGTTCTGCTTTCAGCCTACATTTGCACAAGACACCTGATAATTTTGCAGCTGAGAACAAGGACCATTTGAAAGCAACAATCCTTTTGTGCCTTGCTATAACAGGAATCTGAGACTCGGAAGGTATGGTGATTCAGTAGTTTATCCCAGAAGCTTGTGTAACTGATGCTTCCTTTCCCTGTAAGCTGTTCAGTTCCCTAGGAGTAATCCATTTGGTGAAAATACTTGAAGATACTACTAAGTCCTTTGATATTTTGATTTGTTTTTTTTTAATTCTTCAGAAAAATAAAGGATGATGATTCCTTTCTGAGAGTTAACTAGAAAACTTTAGTGTAACTTCCTTTCTGGTATACAGTTTTTATTTATTGCTTGGGGGGAGGGGGGAGTATGTTAATTTTTCCTTCATTTCAGTAACAGTCAATTGAACTGTATATATCTAAGTTCTCGTAACGGGTTTTTCAGCCTTTATAACTGTAGAGTGCAAAATCAATTTAATGAAATTGTTTTCTGGATATACACTTGGAAATGCTGGTCTGCAGGTTTCCTATTCTAAGCCTATTGAGACTTTGTGCATTGATTTGTTTTGGCTATGGGGGAAGACATCCCACTTTCTAGTGACTTACAGGTTGTTTGGTTTTAAAATACCAAAGCTGTTGTTTCTAAATAAATATCTTTCAGTCTAATCTGATTGCTGCAGTGTGGTTGGGTTTTTTGTTGGTTTTGTCTCTGTTCTCTCCTGCCTTTACTCCCCACCCAGTTTAGACAAGCCGAGCCTTGTGTTATATCTGTGGTCAGTATTGACTGCAAATACAGTGTGGAAAATAATATATAAATGGATACAAGCCAGGAACAGACAATTTGAAAAGCACAACAAGGGACAGAAACACATAGGGTAATGCTCATCTCCGTTTCCTTGCTCAGTATAACCTTGTTCTATCCTGAGGAAAGAAGGCTAAGTTTACTTTGAAGAACACAGAAACTATCCCAGGGAACCATCAAGCAGCAGATTTAACAGCCATCCAGCAAATAATGAATTTTCCTTGGTGGTCCCAAGGAAAAACTGGGTCAGGATTTAACTTTGAATTTTCAGAGGGGTTACTGTCTGATTTCAGATGAAAAACATCCCTCAGAAAAGCAGATTTCAGTGTCTGTAACTTTTCTGCAGACAATTCCATTTAGTAATTGCTCTAGCAGAGTTACTGCCATTCAAGGTAATAAAGACAGGGAAACAACAGAGTCCATTATCAATTGTACACAGGTACACTGTGTATTTAAGGAGATGTTCGCTATCCTGCTTTAACAGAACATACCAGAAGTTCCTTCTCTTTCTTACTGAAGTTCCATGAGCTGCTCTGTTTCTGTGAAACATGGCATGAAAATGATAAGAGCTTCCAGGGGGCTATTTCCAAGCCACCATGCTATCAGCTGGAGGTCAAGCCACTTGATGTTCTGTGGCAGGATTGCCAGCAGCATGATGCCCACAGAGTGCAAGGAAGGCCTGGAAAAGATGGATAAGCTATCATCACATAAAGCATGAATAGAACAAAAACCAAAACAGCTTTGAGAGGGTTTTACATTAAATATATCATGATTCCCATGAGCATTTCATCCACAACAAAAGAACTGTTCTGGAATTCCTCCATGAAGAAGGGGAAAAAGAAACAGGGTTTCTCTATTTACAGTATGCAAGACAGCAGAAGGTTGTACTTGTGAAATGCAGGAATGCTTAAAGAACTAAACAAAATTCCATGTTTACAAGCACACAACAAACAAGGGAAGTTAAAATAGTAACTGACCACCTGAAATTTATACTTTTAGTTGAAAATGATAGTGACATGGAAGTTAAACTGAGAAGCATAACATTTTTATCTTGTAAATTCAGACACTAAGAAAAGAGCCAACAAATTAAGAGGAGAAAAATTAGAATCTCAATTCTGCACTGTTAATCCTGGTTTCTGTTTTGTCAGATAATAAATACAAGATGCCAGAACAGGGTTTGGTTGATCTAATTTGCAATTCAAAATGCAGCTTTCTCAAGTGCTATTGTCTGGGTAGGAAAATACATTCTTGAGAAGCAGACAAAACAGCAAAGCATTCTATATTTCTGCCTTCCACATGTGTGCTCCAGACATCTTTCATCCAAAACAGTACCTACTGCTGAATGGAAGCTCTGGAAATCAGGGATATTGCTGCTTGTTAATCCTGACATTAAACATTAGATTTATCACAGCATTTTTGAACCCCTACTTTGGTCTGTGTACAGCACAGCTCTAGTTACAAAACTGGCATTATGATATTTGTTTCCATCCTAATAAGTTTGTTCCCTATGTGTGTCCTGCTTATGGGATAAAGATGTTTATGTTTCAAATAACCACCAACAGTTTTTCAATGGCTGGTGGATGGAAAGATGACAGAGGATAGCAAGAAGTAGATAGAGGATAGCAAGTAGAAGATGAAAATGAAAAAAGAGACTGGGGTAAGCATTGATATCCAGTCACTGATCTCAAATGTCAGTAATGGATTAGGCCACTTTCTTTTGTGGCAGCAGCTCTGGAGGGGTGTAAATGCCTGCTCCTGCCTGCTTTGTCCTGTGTATGAAGTGCTTTGCTCTTTTTCATTAACAAGCTCACTCTGTGTTATAGCCCAGGTCAGCACAGCTCTGGGGTGTGCACAGGCTCATTTGCAATGCTGCAGGAACCCTGTTCTCTTCCTGGACTGTGCTGCTGACCTAACAAAGGGAAATAGGAAAGGAATGGAGTCTGACTCACCAAACCATACCAGGATTTCTGCTTCATCATGGACAGCTGGTTCTTTGTATGGCTTGAAGTATGTTCCACTTCAAAGTGATTACAGTCTGGTTTATTGAAGAAGTCTGGCATGCTAAAACACATGCAGCTTGATCTGGGAAAGAAGATACAGGTTTTCAGTCAGTACAACGCAGTAGATGCCATTCAGTGATACACAAAACAAAACAAAACAAAACGCAGACCCCAGACCAAAGTAAAATTCCAAGCAGTCAGTTAGTGTACAGAATTTTACACTAACTAAGGTGGGAAGGGAGCCTCTAGAGATCAGCTAATCCAACCCCACCAACACATCTGAATCTATCACTGTCTGAATAGATCAGACACTTAACTGCTGAGATACCACCACGTGTTAGAATAATTCATTTATCATTTTCCTTCTGTGAACACCTTTGTGATGAACTTTCAAGGCAATGGAAATGCAAACAGCTGTTACAGATAATAAGCAACTAATTTGGAATTTTTTTTACCCAAGTTGTTTATATAGCCTGGATCCAAGGTCCACCTAAAGGGGGATTTTTTAGCAACTTGTGTATATAAAAAATTATCCCACAATGATACAAGTTTTCCATTGGTATTGGAATAGCTCTGCATTTTAAGTCATATGTCCCAGAGATAAAGGACACCATATAAAATGGCTCGTGGAGTTGAGCCTGCAGCACCCAGGAACTGGCACCATGCTTGGAGTCCTCTTCACAGTGTTGACTCTGGCACCTGCAGGTACGTGTCCAACTTCTGCTTTAGTTTTAAAAGAAAAAGTTAATTAAATCTGAAAACAACTTTTTCAGACAAATCGAACATTCTGCGTCAAAGCAGAAAAAAATACAGCATAGAAGTTAATTACATGGGTCCCTCGAAAGAGTAACTGGGTGCTGTGCTATTCCACACCTTATGGATATTTTTTTTAACGTACTTTCAAAACACACATCCTATTTGCATGTCTTCTAGCCTTTGGCTGCGGGGTTCCTGCCTACCCACCTCTTGTATCCAGAGTCGTTGGAGGGGAAAATGCAAGACCATACAGCTGGCCCTGGCAGGTTGGTCATTCTGTGCTTTCCCTGGAACAACTGGGGGTGTGCTATCTCAGCACAGCACAGCACAGCTGAACAAAACTACCTCTTACATTCCATTTGATGCATCTTGCCTGACATGTCTTAGATTTTGACTCTTCTGTTCTGATCAATCCTAAAGTTTCCAGTCTTTTTAAGAAAGCTCTGAATGTGCTGCATATTGCTGGTAGTGCTGGCTCTCATTTTAAGTCAAGTAGACTTGGGCTATTTAAAAAAGATATTTTAAAAGTCAAGCTTTGGATGACAGAGAAGGGAAACCTTTTCTGTGGCAAGGAGCTGGAAACTTGTTACTTTGAAGACTTCCACCATCAGCAAGTTGTGTTCTGGGTGCAGGAACAAAGCACAGCGATGAGAAATGAGTAAGCAAAAGCCTGAGACTTACTTGGTTCCTTGATCCCAGGCCTCCCTTCAATACAATTCCAATGGCAAGTGGCGTCACACCTGTGGAGGAACCCTCATTGCCACCAACTGGGTACTGACAGCTGCCCACTGCATCAGGTAAGTAATGGAGCTAAATCTGACCCAGGAAGCAGCACATGAGAGATGAATGAAAACCGTATCGATGCCAGTTCTCCCTTTCCCACTTGAAATATCTGAGTTTTGCATAATATCTTTTGATTATAAGTCAGGAGAATGACTTGTCATTATTTTCTTAATGTAAAAGGGGGAAAAAAACCCCAGTTACCTGAATTATATACTCTTAATTTTCCATAAATGAACTACAAACATCCTAATGTTCTCAAGTTGCTAATAAAATTCAGCTGTGTTGCCTGTTTCTGTAATATATGTGTCAGTAAGATCCACAAATTAACTAATCGATCCACTCCCTGAAGAAATAATCACAAATATTTTGAATATACCAACTATTTTCAGTAAACTCTTCATATTATGTGGCAGTGTAACAGAGAAATGATCAGAATGTTTCATCATCAAAACTGTTTCCACAAATACAACCCCATTTTGCTCTGGTAGCATATAGTTATTGTAACACCAAGTTACAGCAAATATCATAATATGAAACATGAAGGATTGGCAGCATGTTATTATTATAAATCCTACATATTATATCTATCACACAGTTGTTTATTAGTGTTTATGTTTAAGCTGTTTATGGCTGTCAAAAAAAGTCCAAATTGTTGCTGCATTGATGAATACAAATGGAATCCTGCAAAGATTGGAAGCACCTTGAATTTGTTATTGAAACCTTGGGCAGGAGTTGAGAGGATGGCTCTGAGATGAAATGATTATGAAGCCTAGAACACAGTCTTTGCCCTTAGCAAATCACTGGCTCAGCTCCAGACACACCATGCCTGTGATGAGAGATTACAGTCAAGGATCTTCTTATTGAATCTCTCAGGAGCCAGAGGGAGATGCCTGAGCAGCAGCTGCATAACTGAGTGTTCATCCTTTTCTTGCCCAGTTCTTCTCGGACATATAGAGTATTTCTTGGAAAATACAACCTAGCAGCTGAGGAAGAAGGATCAATTGCACTTTCTCCAGAAAAGATAATTGTTAATGAGAACTGGGATCCAGAGGACGTTGCAAATGGGTAAGCTGGTGGCAGGAATTTTTTCAGTTTTTACATGGAGGGTAAAAATCAAACTGCCTGAATCCCACACACCTGTAGTTATGGCAATTAAATCCATGTTTAGAGCCTCCTGTTAGAGTGTCCAGTTTGTACCTTCCTCCTCAAGAGAATACAAAGCAATTAAAAATATTAATTTAATATTGATTAATAATGTTTCCAGAAGCCATTTCACATGTTCATGCTTGGGTCGGAAGCTGTTCTGTGCAATGATATCTTTTGTACAATGAAAGGAAACGAAACCTTTGATACAACACTCTTTGAAGCCCTCCTATCAGCAGAACAGACACAGAATTATTGATCATTAATATCAGTGTGGCTGAATGACCCTTATATCCTGCTGCAGGCTAAGGGCAGTAACAAAGAAATCCCCTCAGTTCCAGGTCCTTGGAATGAGTCCTAACATATGCTTGGTTTTGGTGATAAAAACCTGCAAAAGACAATTTTCTGCCAACAGGAAAGCAGCCAGTTCTGCCTTCCAGTCCATTAATTTCCCCATTGCTTTGGGGTGCAGGAATCTTTACTGCTTAGGCACTGGCCTTTGCTCCCTTGCTTCTCTTTCGAATGGGCCAAGCGATTTGTAACAGCTGAGTTCTCAGGCTACTGAGTCTTAATCCATTTCAAAAACTTTTTTACCTTCCCTTTCTCTGCCCCACTCTCCAACATGTGCATGTTACCACAGGTATGATATTGCTTTGATCAAACTCTCTGAACACATCACCTTAAGCGACCAGATTCAGCTGGCCTGCCTGCCCCCTGCCCAAAGCATCCTGTCCTCCAACACTGCCTGCTATGTGACTGGCTGGGGAAGACTGCAGAGTGAGTACTTGGGCATATGCAAAACCATGGAACAAAAAAAAAAAACCTTTCAGAAGTGCCTTCTCCTCTGAGATTGACAGCAAAGACTATTGATGGTACTCAAGATCCCCTCAAAACTCAGTGTAGTGAGGTAGTTTATTATATTAGGTCCCACTTCACTCACACATTATGATTTTTCCCTTTCAAGTTTATTTTCCTTGTAACAGAGCTGGTAATGCACCTGAGGGGCCTTTATTGAGCTTTCAGGAGTTATTGTAATGCAAATGTTAATAGTGTGCAGACAGGTGCACATGTTAATCCCAACACACCTGCTGAATATCTGAAGACACATAAGGGAATAATTATGTGAAGAAAATCTCAGAAAGTTCAGCAGAGGTGTCAGCTTGGCTCAGGAGGCAATTCCTCGAGGGATAAGTAAATTGCAAACACCTGAAAAGAGAGTAGCCCTTTATTTCTCTAACCACAAGACATTTTTAATGGAATGCAAATTTTTAGTAAATTAAGGTGTATATAAAAGAATGGAATTAAAGGACATTCAAACCTTTAACATATATACGGCTTCTCCTTTACTATAGTCCCTATGGAGTGTTTTACCTGGAGTGATGGTACCTAGATCCCAGAAGAAATTTAGCAGAGCAGTTTTATTCTTCCTTCAGTGCCTGCTGGTACCATGACTCTGTTTCTGTTCTCTCTCTCAGCAAATGGACCCCTTCCTGATGACCTGCAGCAAGGCCGCCTGCTCGTAGTGGATTATGCAACCTGCTCCAAGCCTTCCTGGTGGGGACAGACAGTGAAACCCACCATGGTTTGTGCTGGTGGGGATGGAATCATCTCCAGTTGTAACGTGAGTCCACTCTCAGGGCTCGGGTTTAGACAAACAGGCCTGATGGCAAGGAAAGGTTAAAAAAACCCCACAGAGGAGCTGCTGACACCAGGACTGCCATTAACTGTGTTCCTTTTCCTCCCAGGGGGACTCTGGGGGCCCACTGAACTGCCAAGGGGCTGATGGCAGGTGGGAAGTGCACGGCATCGTCAGCTTCGGCTCTTCTCGTGGCTGCAACTACTATCAGAAGCCTTCTGTCTTCACTCGGGTCTCTGCCTACAACAGCTGGATCGAGCAGGTGAGACGCTGGGAGGTGCTGCTGCAGAACACAGACACTTGGCTCTGCTGGGGTTCTCTCACTGGCATTTCTGCCAGCTGCTGAGGGAGCTGTATCACTCTTGATTCAGCCATTACCAATTGAAAGTTTCCTCCTCTGAAATAGATATCTAAATTTTTTTCACTTATTTAAGTAAGTTTTGATAATAGGAATGCATTCTCCGTTTATCCCAGAGTTTTATTTGGAGTCATAAAGATTTACTGTATATTTCAGAAGGGAGTACTCAAATTGGCTTTCATCAATACAGTGATTGCTGCATTGCATCTTAAAAGGCAGAACATGCAGCTCAAGTCTGGAATGTCAAATATCTTTTAATTCAATATAAAATTTGAGTGAGAAGCAAAAATCTTATTTTAGTTATTTAAATCCTGCAACTTGGACGCAACACATACTGTTCACAAATTTCTGCATCTCATGATCTGATTTTTCATTTTTTTTTACATTTTTGTAGGTTATGGCAACCAACTAATCCAATGACAACTGGACAAGAGATGCCAAGAAGGAAAGCAGTTTGAATAAAGTCGTAATCATGACACCTTTGATCACAAAGAACTGGGAAATTATGCTTTTAACAACACAAATATTAAAGCAAACACTAGTGCAATAAACAGTATTTTTTGCAAGATGAAAACAAAACATGTGTCTCTGTCACTCCTTCCTGGCTGCTGGCAAGCCCAGAGCCTGTATTTGGGGATAACGCTGGATATTTTTCCCTGTCCCCTGCCTCGGGCTGGAGCTTGCCAGCCTCACCAGGGGGAAGGTGCGAGCCCTCTGTGCGGAGGGTGGGCAGTGGGAAGAGTCAGAGCATCACGAAACACCTCCGGGGACTCGGGGACTCGGGTACGGGGAGGCACCGCAGGGTTGGAGGCAGGTAGCAGGACCCTGAGTCTGCGAGTGGGACTCCTCGGAGCCAGCGATGCCCGGAGCAAAGGCAGCACAGGAGCCAGCAGGTCCCTGCAGGTGAGTGCGCAAGCACTGCAAGATGCTTTTACAGAGAGCTTTTACCACCTGTGATCTCGGAGACAGCAAGGGGAAGGAAAAGATCCAGCTCCGAGGGCAGACCTGTTTCCTCCATGGTCCCGCTGCTTGTTTTTAAGTCACTCAGGTGAAGAGCTCGGAGCAGTCACTGTCAGCTGCCATACTGGCACAGACAGGGATTTTTGGCAAAGCAAAGCAGAATCACCACTTTAAGCTCGGTACTCGATTAAAGTCCCTCTTTATATTTCTTTCATTGTAATAGAAGATAGGCAGTAAAAAAGCAAGGTGGATTTTTGTTGTATTTTTCTTCTTCCCCTGTCACATATTAGGTGTTTCCAAGAGTAAAAGGAATGATTATAAATGGAGGGCAAGTGACCCAAAGGTAAGCAGTTGATAGAGTAAGGAAAAGGTTGGAAGTTTGTCGTGAAAACAGAAATGCTCAGAGATACATTTTCTAGGCTTGCAGCTCCTTTTAGTTTGATATTTTGCAGATGTAAACCTTTGGATGAAAGTAAATACATTATTAAACATAAATTGTATTTAAGTAATAAGAAAAAACATGGCTTTTAATCATCTCTGGGGACTGTATTTTTATCACTTTTTTTCTGCTTTACAATCATTTACCACCATTCTGCCCAGCAAGAATTTATTTTGCTTAATATCAGCCTCTGCTGAGAAATAATAGGCTTTATTAGGTTTTATTTGCCTGACTAAAAGTGTGATTTCCTATATCTGAAAGAACAGGGGATCTGAGGAGATTTTTTTTCAATTAGCTTTACTATTCAAAACTTTGTTCTTTATCAGTGGAAATAAGGATTGCCCAGTTATTCAGGAGTCATCAGCTCCACCATAACATCCTGAGTTCTTTCAGATGTATCATTAATGTAGGATTGTAAATAATAGAATAATAGTTTCGAAAATTAAAATAATTAGAGGTCACTTTGCTGTATGGAGCATGGATGTCTATTATGTGCAGCATGAAAGAGAGACAGAAAAAGTAATAATGAAGCACAAACAGTAAAAATTGGATGTGCAGATGCTTTGGTAAAAACTGAAGTAAAACAAAAATGTGATTCATTTTACTTCTGAAATATTTAGGCAATATTGTAAAAAAAAATCTGAGCTCATTTGAACATATCAACAGAAATTATTCATCATCTGTAAATGCCTATTAAGAACAAATTCTCAATGTTTGGTTAAAAAAATTCAACTGTTTCAGTTTGTGATCACTGTAATCACTGGGGGAATAGGTAATTCATCTTTCCATGGCCTTCCTTAAGATTTGGAGAGAAGTATCACAGAGAATAAAACCTGCAGCAAATGGTTTTATTAGCTTTTATTCTCACAGAAAAACTGTATCATTCATCTGTTTTTGCAGATCAGAGTGTGTCAAGGAAAAAGTCTCTTAAATACAGATTTTCTTTTAAAATTAATGACAGGTGGAACAAATTATAATAAAATATGTCTTTTAAAAGTATCCAGATAATGCATGCTTCTTTTGCTTTGTTTCACAATTCATGGCAATTGTTAAATATCACTGCTAGATCCAGTTATGATTTCAGGAGCTGGAAGAAACATTCCCAGGATCAGACAACACCACTGTTGTTTTTTTTTTAATTATTTTTTTATTTTAATTCTTTTTTTTTTAGACGTTTTCCCTCCTCCAATGCTGGTGGTAGAAAAACAGTTCAGAGGATTTTGACAGCATGCATGGTCTCCCTCTGCAGCCTCCTTGGGGCCATTTCTTTCGATTTGAGCAACAGCTTGGAAATATGGAAAAACACAGGCAAAGCCCTTCAGGAACTTGCCTCCTGTGACAACCTTTGGGCTGCTCACCTCATCTCTCTCCTGCAGGAAGAAAGGCACGAGTGGCTGTTCCCAGCAGCAGACACAAGGAATAGATCATTCCATTCTCAGCTCTCGGGGAATTTAAACTCCTTCTGTACAGCAAGTGAAGCAGAACTGTACTGTGAAAATTGCCGGTGCAAGTCCATTTGCAGGTTTTACATAACTGACTTGAGACACAAATTGAATATCTCAGGGGTTACTGAAGTCAGGCAGGTGCTGTCCAGAGCGATCTCTGAACTGCTCAAGAGTTTCAGGAGTCCCCATGAGGACCTCAAAGCCATGAGACACAATCCTGACTGGGCAGACATAGTAGCTTTTAAACTCATCCTCCAAATCAGAGAAGCTGTGCTCCAAGCTAAGCCAGTGCCAGCACCTATGAGTCTTCAAACCACACTGCACCAACATTTTGCCACTCTGAGTTATGCTCTCTTCTCCTCAGAGACTGCACATAAGTGCTGGACAGATAATGTCAATCTGTCACTTCATTTTACCCATTATGAAGGAATCTCTTTCTTTACCCCATTTTTGGGCCCGGGTGACTATGTGTCCCTGGAAGCCCTGGTAAGGGAACTGCACTATGCACAGAACTGCCTGCTGCAGGAGGGACAGGAAAAGCTGCACAAGAAATCTGAGGAAATCCTGTCAGCAATAAGCCTTAAGATTAGTCTGTTGGTGGTCGCCTGTCTCATTTACCCCATTGTACTGATGTCCTTCAAGCAAATGACAGATTGGATACACAATTATGCCAAGAACCTCAAGGAAAAGACAGAGGACTTGAAAAGGGAGAGGTGCCTAGCTGAGGACCTCTTGCACCAGATGCTGCCAAAGTCTGTGGCCAAGCAGCTAAGGAAATGCCAAAAGGTTGAGGCAGAAAACTATGATCAGGTTAGCAAATGGAAAGGATGTTGCCACCAAGGGTAGAAAAGTATTCACCTAAAATAGCACCTACCTTGTCATGGTTTTGAGGATCCTGGGTTTGCACCCTGAGTTGAGTGGATGGAAATCCAAATATTCCTCATAGGTTTTGGAAAGAGCTGTGCAATGTGCTATGGAGCACTTGGGCTGATGGGAAAGGAAGAAGAGCTGAGATTTTCAGACACATAGATTTAGATGTCAAACATCCTATACTGGCAAACTGTCTTTGTGTTTAAGAGCCTACCCACAACAGCCAGCCAGCACCATTGGATCATGAGCTCATAGGAGCAAGAAATGAATCTCCTCATAAAATAGGAAGAATAAAAGAATTGCTGCTGTCAGTGTTGAATTTAGCAGCTGTGCTGCATAGCCCTCAGCCCAAATCCTCATGCTACAGTAATTGCACTTCTATTCTCTGTTTTTCCCTGGACACCCCCTTACTTTCAGCTGTGAAACACAGTAATAAATGTTTGCATTTAATCTGTAGGTGTCATTATCAAAACAACAACCTGTAATTGCACAATTAATTATAATC
Source organism: Erpornis zantholeuca (assembly GCA_013400515.1). Lineage (NCBI taxonomy): Eukaryota > Metazoa > Chordata > Aves > Passeriformes > Timaliidae > Erpornis > Erpornis zantholeuca. Next base: position 272,428 of record VZTN01020656.1, read on the forward strand.
CACAATAGTCATGACATCAAAAGTGCTGAACCAAGGCAGAGTGAAAAGCTGGCTCTTCCAGATTAATTGGTATTAGCAAGGATGATTTGAGTTTAAACACTGACACAATTCAGACAGCACAGAGAAGAAACAATTCTTTGCCAACAGCTGTAACACACATTTATCTTCCTCAATTCTATTCTTTCTTTTAAAAGTTTGATTTTTTTTAAAAAAGTGATTTTTTTCTGTGAATTACTTGATCATAACAAACATTATTTGAAGAGAAACAAAATCCAGTTAATATTTTCTAATTCAACAAGAGCAGAGACAGCAGTTGAGATTTTATTTCACAGTTTTACTGGGCACCTGGTTTTATCCCTATCACAGTTTAAATCACTTTTAAAGGAAAATAAGACCCTACTGCTATAAGAAGTCTGTTGATCACTGCTCAAAAGATTCAAAGCATTTGACCTTCAGTCTCCCATTAGCATGAGGTATTCACAGAAGTGTATGTGATAAACTTTGGAGATAAGAATAATTTTACCTGTCAAAGTAGTAGAAAACAATTCAGAGCTAGAGCTTGTTAATTTAGGATTGTATCCACCGAGTTGTGCAAGACTGGTTCTATGTGCAGCCTGTGCCTTAGGCTATTGTGCTTGGGATTTCACAAATCCCCAAACTCTCCAAAGGCTTCACTGCTGTTGCCTGGAGCCCTTGGCTTCATGCTCTCCTTGTCCCTGTAACAGGTGACTATCTTTTTCTCGGACATCGTGGGGTTCACAAGCATTGCTGCCTCCTGTACTCCCTTGCAAGTGGTTGAGATGCTCAACAATCTGTACGTCTGCTTTGACACCAGGATCGAGTCTTATGATGTGTACAAGGTGAGTACAAACCCACAGGAAAGGAATCTTTCTTACTGAAATCTTACTTTCTTGCTGAAATCTTTCTTACTCTGTTTTCTGGTGAGTATCAAATACTTCAGGCCAGGAGGCCAAAATCCATGAAACACAAGACCTGCCATGGTACAGGGACTACACCACAGTTTGGCACATGCCGAACAGCTAAAATAGATTTTATTCTGATTTTCTTTCCAAAGGAAAGCTCAGTGTCTGCCACTTAGTGATACATGCCCCTTCCTATCAGGTGGAAACCATTGGGGATGCCTACATGGTAGTGAGCGGCCTGCCAGAGAGGAATGGCAGCAGACACGCCGACGAGATTGCCAAAATGTCCCTGGACCTGGTGGCAGCAGTGCGGCAGGTTGTGATCCCTCACATGCCAATGGGCAGGCTGGAGCTGCGGGCTGGGATACACACAGGTACATGGGCTGAGGTGAAGGTGGGGAAAAACATTACAGGACACAGTCCAATTATGTGAGGAGAAAGGAATTCTGCATTTCTGTATGAGCCGCTGCCTCTCCCCACACCTCAGGATAAGTATTTCTCCTCGTTCCAGCAGGAACAGAGAGGTGAAATGACTTTTGCCTGTATCAGTGTGGAAAGGTCTGGGAAGCAATTTAGTATTGGTGATATCAGCATCAATTACGTACAGCTAATCAAATTGTGACTTCTCTCACTAAGTAAATACTGTGCAGCCAGGCCCCAGATGCATGGAGTACTCCCAGTTCCCAGGTCTCTCTGAGGATACAGTGGCTGGCAAAGGTGCTGGCATTTGACACTGCCCTGCACTTACTTCTTACTGCTTTTTACCATTTGCTTCTTTTTGGGGTCTCTCTGCCTTGTGTTTTCTCAGGACCCTGTGTAGCTGGAGTTGTGGGGTACAAAATGCCTCGTTATTGCCTCTTTGGGGACACTGTAAACACAGCTTCCCGCATGGAATCCACCAGCCTGCGTAAGTGCCTTGGGCAGGACCCGGGCATACCTGCACTCTGCACCTCGAAGGCACTGCAGGATAAGGAAAACCCCAAACAGCCCCTGACATCAGGCACAGTCAAGTGTGAAATAAGGTCTCTAGAGGAGAAGGAGCATTCTCTGAGACCATCCCAGGTCAGAGAACTAATTACCATCTACCTAAGGAAGCAGCACATCCTTGACCTGCCATCCCCACTATCCCTGTACATGCACCAAATAGGCAAGAGAAACTCTTGTGGATTGGCATGGGCATGTAGTCTCACATCCCTTAACACCAAAAGAGGAGGTGGAAACACTGGAGTGATAAATGCAGAAGGGCTGGTGTGTGTGGTCTCTGGGATGCAGGGAATCATTAATTTCTGCTCTGCTCTGAATCCTAGCGCAGAAGATCCACATCAGTTCTGCTACATATGAAGCCCTTCTCACAGATGATGCATATGAAATTGAACTAAGAGGAGAAATTGAAGTCAAGGTAACAGTTTTTCTGTAAATTTACAGCAATAAAGGCATTTAATGGGATAGGGAGGAGAGGACAGATTTGGCCATTGCTTTTCTGTGAAGAGCAAGTCAACTTTTAACCATGTCTCCAAGGTTCTTTTGCTAATTCAGTTGGAAGTGGCTACACATTACTCCTCAAAGTTGATGAAGAAGTGTTCTGTGTGCTTTGAAACACGGCTGCTATGTCTGCACCTGCATAGAATCACATGAGTATGGCCCAAAATTTTAAGATTCAGTCAAAGACACATGGGTTTAATGCTGATTTTAAACCCTTAGCAACACTGCCAGTGACCAGAAAGGCAGTGACCTCTGTACGGAAAAGATTATTAACACCCAAACTGAACATAAATTATGATTCTTTCCCTGATCAGCAGCCACTTATGAGAGAAGGAGAGATAAAAAATGCAGGACAGGGATTAGCTCTGGCCATAGTGATCCCTCTGCTTCATATCTCATGAAAACAGCTGTTTTCTGCTCTCTCCTTTTCTTGTCCAGGGCAAAGGGAAAATGAAAACCTATTGGCTTCTTGGAAACAAGAACTACAGTGTTCAAAATGACAGCCTGGTGTGTCACTGGAATCCAGCAATCTCCAAGAAAAAAAAGATGGAAAGTAGCCAGGGATCTGTCCAACAAGTAAGGAGGTGAACATCTGGCTGGGGAAGCCTTCCTAGATAACAAGGCATTCACTACAGACTGGGACATGTGGAAATTGCATCTTGGCAGAGGGCTCTGCTTTGTGCAGACACAGCTCTAATGTGTGTTTCTCTCTGTCAACAGGCTGGTGTGGGAGCAGCTCCAGCTGCACAGAGCCCTGCCATGTCCTGGGATGAGCTGAGCCTGGACACTCACACTCCAAGGAGTTCCAGACCAGACTGGAGCCCTGAGAGTGTCACCCATAGAGTGAGCCAAAAGCAGGAGAATGGGTTTCAGCACAGCTCCCAACAGAGCCTCCAGGAGAACCTCTCTTCTCTGGGCTCACGCACTTTGGGGGAAGGTGACAAAGGTGACAATTTAGAACACAGGTCGCATGGTACTAAAACAACATGGAAAAATGAGCTTCTTCCAGGTTTTGTAGCTGAGAAGTGACAGTATAAGAAGTGACTGGACTGCCCGGCTCCTTTAAATAACATTTAAAGACACACACAGCTCCTTTAAGTAACATTCTCTTTTTCCTCCTAGCCACAATTGCTATTTTTAGTTAGCATGTTAATGTGGGAACCTAAAACACCAGTAGAAATTTAGAAAGGTGTCTCAAAACAAGAAGCTACAAAAGTGGAGGTGGGGTTCCATCAGGAGCATGACTAGTTACCTAAATGACTACCTTCAGTTACCTAATGACTATCATTACCTAAAGATGTGCAGCAGTGTGACTCTTTCACTTCACTAAAGCCATTCTAGATTTATGCATGTAGGTGACATAGAATGCAGCCATCAAAGTCCAGAATAGTGAGGGCACTTTGAGACCCTGACACATTACAGCAAACTGCTTATTTCAAGCTGGCCTTTACAGCTCCCCAGTGAACCATTGCTTGCAAAACATGTAACTTTAGATAGTAGGAGAGGGAGTAGCAAAACCCTGATGGAGAAGGTAATAACTTTTTTTGATAATTATTTCAGAGATACAAATGAAGTGAGAACAACACTGAACTGCTTCTAGTAAGTTTCTGTAGCATTTTGTCTTCCCAACTCCTCTCCAGTACAGTGGAATCTCCTCTCCATACATGTATTTTTTCCATTATCAGTCTCCAGGGGGATTGGTGGTGAGGCAAAGATGCAGTCCAGCTGTATGGAAGATGTGAGAAAGACAAGCTACTTCTCCCATTAAACTGAAATTTGCTTTTCTTTCCTCGTCAGAGGAAGAGTCTCTGCAGTGATGAGCAGTAAATCCCTCTTCTATGTATGACTCGGAGAAACCAAAGCAAACTGATTTACTTTCTCATGCTGGCAATTAGTAGCTCTGTGCAGAGTTTGATTCATTTGCAAGAGGGCTGCACATCTCATGAACCCCATCCTGCCTGCTGCCTTCTTTTAGCAATTCCAGGAAGTGGGAGGAGGAGCACAAGTTTGTGGGACAGGATTTGGCCTGTCTCTTCTGCCAACTGACTGGTTCATGTAGAGCATAAAAGAAGATTAAAGTTCTTTCAAAAGGAGGCAAAGCAATGCTTAATGGTTGCAAAAGGCAACACAAATGAAGGAGTGAATTTAAGAGAAAGTTAAGCTTGAAAAGCTTCAATTGGTCTTGCTTTTTAATAATTTCTTTTTTCCTAAAATAAAGTAGCTCTATGAGTTTCAAAGGAAGCTGGTTGGAGTATCTGTTTGTCATTCGATTGACTATTATAAGAACAACTGAAAAAGCTTGTATAAGTTGACTCCCAGTGGAGTCAAAGCCAAGAGCTGTTTCTTTAAGTCAGTTCAGAGAAAGTCACTGCAGGAGTGTGTGTGTGGCTCCAAGCTTAGCCTGAAGTAGTATCTCTGAAGGTCAACTGAAGAACTGTTTGGTTTTGTACATAAGCAAATAAAAATTGGAGGCTGAAGTCCTCATGATAAATATAACATGCATATTTCTATATGAGAAAGAATGAAACTCAGAACTAACTCCAGCATTGGTGTTTTATGAATCAAGATCAGGTGTTGTTCTAAGAATATATTCACCAGTTCAAACAAGAAATATTTCAAGCAAATTCAGTGGTTCAATTCATGCAGGACTTTACATCAATGGCCACAGTGGTCACTCCAGGGTTACAACATAATGAAATAACCTAGTAAGGTACTTTGCTCATCTCAAACGCAACTTTCCCTCCCACCTCCCCACATCCCAGAACTTGTCTACATGGAATATTTACATGGGTGCAAATATAATTTCATTTCTGTTAAAAGGTATCTGCAAGCATGTGATTCATATTTTTCCATTAAGGTAGCTTGGAAGTTGCTACAATACTTTCACACCAAAGAAAACAAAGGTAAATCACATCACAGCAAGCTGCATCCTGGAAAGCTGTGGGAGTCGAGAGAGGCCAGGAAACCTCTCTGCCTCCCCCTGGGGCTGTGTTCATCCCCAGGGCACCCCAGGCTGGCTTGGATGTTGATCTGAGACCATGGGAAGGCTTGTCCTCAATCCTGGGTGAGCTGAAAACACCCAAGAAGTGAGAAAAGCCTTTTGCTTTTGCAGCACAGAGAATTTAGTTGTAGATTTAGATTTTGTCCTATGTATTATATGGGCTCAAGAAGGATGCTTTTGGGTGTCGGTTTCTTCTTCTTCTTCTTCTTCTTGTCTTTCCTCTTTCTCTTCCCTTCTTCTGTTACACCAGTTCCTGTGGTGTGGTGGTTGGTGGAAAAAAGCTGGTATTGGAAAGACATATCAATAAGATGCAGGTTCACTGGTGTGAAAAAGAAAATAAGATACATATTGTTTCTTGAATGGTTGTTAGTTAGATATAAAAGGTAGCTGCCTTTCAGCTGCCATTGCCTTTTTGCTCTTCTGTCCTGGGAGGATGCTGTCCTCTGAGGTTTTGATAAAATATAATAAACAACTCTGATAGAGCAAAGAAGATGTCTCACTTCGTTCCTTTCAACATCATGGACTGAAGGAAGAGAGTCTCAAGGCCAGGGGCAAACCCCTGTGGGGGCCCAGCCTCCTCAGAACCCCTGTGGGGGGCCAAGGCTCCAACAGAAAGCCACTTCCAAAACACACAAACAAACCAAACCAAAAATCTCTCTTTTTAAAGTCAGTCTCTTGACTCCAGAGGGATGGTGGTATGGTGTGTTTTTAAGATTCCTGATGATGATATTAGTGGAGATGTGTAGAACCTGCACAGGTGTGCTCACATAGACTTAAACACACAATCCCATGTACTCAAATATATATAAATCTAGATTGATGTCCAATATTGACACTGAAAGGCTGGAATCTTTTCATCTGGTTCCTGCCAGCACTCAGCAAGTGAGATCAAAACTGGGGGAAAAACCCAACAACAACAGGAAAAGGAGAGACAGAAATAAATGTGGTTGAAGACCTGTGACTTTCAGGTCAGTGAAGGAAAATGTCTCAGGTGCACATCTTCCTTCAGAGTCAGTCATGAAGGAACCCCATGGGGAGAGGGACAGCTGGGTACTGTGGGCAGCTCAGAGACACAGCGGCCCCACGCTGTCTCTAATTGTTATGAAAATCCTGGGTCAAGATCAGAAGCAAATTATTTGCATGGAAAATTGAGCCTGTTCTGATCTTCATCTCTTCAGAGGCTTCAGTGTGGATTTTTAAATTAGAAAAAATGTGTGTGCTTGATAGATGGCAATTAGTGTTTATTAACTAAACATGCTTTGGTTAAATGCTGAGCAGTCCCTTTCCCTTCCTCAGGTAAGAAGGAAGTGATGTGTTCCTTGCTATGCATGTGGCTGATGCTTTGATATGGTGGCTTTGTTTCCAAAGATTTTTGTTTTGTTTATGCCTAACATACAACAAGGCTGGACTGGATGAAGGTTAAGGCTGTACCAGGTTGCCTGGCTTAAATCTGAGAATGACTTTGACACCATGAAACATTTTCTGGACTGAAAACCTTGCTCTGGATCAGGCTAACTCAAAGTCTCAAGTTTATTATGGGGGATTTCAACCTAGCCAAAGGCATTGAGATCTCTTCAACAAGAGAAATCCTTCAGGGATAAAATGCCCAGTTCTCAGTCTGACATACAAAGACAGTTTCTCCACAATCTTCCCCCGTACCAATCAAAGGTTACACCTCATTCCCATAAAGATGATACAGGATTTTTTAGCCATCCTGCATCAGTCATACTGCTGGGACACATGGGGTGCAAAGCCTCGGAAATGAACTGTCCGCGTCCTCTCACCAGATGTGCAAACCTCACAGCTGGAGCCTCCCAAGACAACAGCCAGCACTTCCCAGAGCGGACGCCAGGTGTCGCTGCGGGCCCGAGCATGGCCGCACTCCCAGCCCGGCCAGGATCCTTCGGAGCCGGGAGAGCCACACAGACACCCAGAGAAGGGAACATCGCTGAAGGAGCTGTCACTTCATCTTCCTCTCGAGATGCAGAAAGGCAGGGAAGCTAAAAGGCCAAAACAAGTCTTTGATGACAAGGCATAAATGGGAATGTGCCCTTGAAACCAGAGTGCAGGTTTTGTACATAAGCAAATAAAAATTGGAGGCTGAAGTCCTCATGATAAATATAACATGCATATTTCTATATGAGAAAGAATGAAACTCAGTGAGAAAGAATGAAACTCTTTCCTCAGTGAAGGTACTTGCTTTGAAGCTAAACTAAGGAATACTTGGTGAAGCTCTCAGACCTACACAAGCAGAGATCTGTTCTGAGGTTTAAAGTACGGTGGTATAATGATCAGGGAAAAAGAGAGGCAGATTGATAAGATAAAATAGAAAACAGCACACGCACGTTCTGAAGTATTTGTCAGCTTCTAACTGGTTCTTATTCCCCAACCCACTAGTAAGTTGCCCAGCCTGTGGGCTCTGCACTGCTTCTCAGGATGTTAAGAAGTTGGCTAATAAAGATGTGTCAAAATGAGAGGAGAGTGGGAAGCTGGAAACAAAACTAGCTCATTGAAATCAAGCAGTTTGACAAAAGTCTTGCCAGTGACATTTCAAAGATCCTGTATGATCCTGCTAGAGAAGAGAGCAAATGCTATGCCAGCTCGTGCAGGAATTGGAGTAATTCAGGTGCTCACCCAGAATGGAGAAGTCCTATCCTCCAAGTCCCTTCTGTCCTCCCACCACCATGCTGGTGTGCTCCCAGCTCCTGCTGGGATGCTCAGCACATGAAGCCCTACAGCCATGTTTGTTCTCGTCCATTGAAGCCCAGCTGGAGCCAGGGGTTTGACCTTCAGAGTATCTAGTAACACCAACCACTTTTCACTCACCTTGTGCAAGCCAATACTGTTTTAGTCCTCAGATGAATGGGGCAAGCTGGGCAGCTGCCATGGCTAACAGCCTCCCACAGTGGGCTACCTCACAGTGACCCTGGCAAAGCCCTGGGGATCAGCCTTGGGGCTGCTGCTCCTTGCTTGCAGTTCTGCTCAGAAAAGGCCCCATGGACAAGTCAGGCTGGGATCCAGTGAGATCCCCAAGGACTTTTCACCTTTTTCTATTTACACTTTATGATGTAGTGCACTGGAAACCGCAGAGAGTCCATTACCTGATCAACTGACCTGCAGGTACAAGGAGCTGCTTAATTACCAGGTCAAAAGGAACATAAGGAATCTGTGTGTCACTCCCAAGAGGGCAACAGAAAGACAGCAGCTGCCTGAAAACACATTTTCCTTTCCTGTTTAGAGGTTTCTTTAAAGATGTGGCATTTTACACTCTGCTAAATATAAACAGCAGTTCAGGCTTGCATTGATCCTTTGGTACAAGAGCTCACATATTCTCCTCCATGGAAACAGCAAAAGGCAGGAACATAAGTCTCCAGTGATTTTGTGTAGTTTGTGCTCCTTCTCCTCATCTCACAGTAATTTCTGTTTCTCCTGTGTGTGTTTCTACTTGTTCTCAAAGCAGGTCACTGCTGCACATGCCCTTCAAGGACAGAACAGCCAGATAGGAACTGACATCACTGTGGGATCAGAACCAGTTTATTGAGTCCTCGGCCAGCGCTCACCTAGTTAGAACCCCAAAAAAGAAAGGATGGTGATTAAAGCAATTGTTCTAGGCATACCACAGAGGACACTAAGCCCATTTATTGCACTTTTCAATGTCACGTCTGGCTGCAGCCAGTCCAGAAAACAAGAAGTTCTTTCTATTGCAAGGTCCTTGAAATAGAGAACAACTAATTTAGATTGGATCAGATCCATACAACTTTGTGATGTGCATCACCTGAGTGTGCCTATGTGGAACATTCCTACCCTCACAGCTCAGTATGGGTCTAACAGTGACGGCAGTTTCTGGCACAGGCTCCTGCTCCCTCCTAGGGCTTACAGGCCTTAGCTCTGGACCCTAAGGATGAGGGATTTTGTTTTTAAACTCTCAAGTACAAGGCAGGAGAGAGTGAGAACCTATTTCAGGAAGGTGTTTGTGGCAGGCAGGTTAAAATTAGACCATTTGTTCCTAAGAAGACTGTGTAGAATGACAAGGACTTGGCAAGAGGCTCTCCAGTCAAGAATGTGACACAGGAAGTGCCTACACGGCATTTGGCAGTGATGTCACCTGGCTGCCCAAGGGTGCTGCATGGAAGGGTCCTGGGAAGCTCAGTGATGGAACACTGGAACTTGTTCAAGGCACTCTGTATCTGTGGGTGGTGAGTGAGGAGCAGGACGTGAGGCAGACGTGTCGACAGGGCCCACCACCAGCGCTCCCGGATAAGGGAATCTGGAGCCAGGACAGAGAACTGGTATTCTTGCACTGTTTGTGAGGGGCTCTTCAGAAAAGTTTCAGCCTCCTCTTCCTGTCATGCCTCCCTCCTCTTGCTGCTCCAGGAATTCCTGCCTTCTGAGCTTTCTGCCCTCCACACATGGATCAGCAACACTTGTGTTTCACAGCCTCGGGCTGGTGGGATCATTAGGGAACAAATTGGTGGGCACTGGGCCTAGAAAACCTCAGGAGGGTTGGGACATTTTCTTTCCTCAGTGAAGGTACTTGCTTTGAAGCTAAACTAAGGAATACTTGGTGAAGCTCTCAGACCTACACAAGCAGAGATCTGTTCTGAGGTTTAAAGTACGGTGGTATAATGATCAGCAATGTGCAAAAGATAGCTCTGGAAAGCCACACAGTGTTACAGTGGGGAAGTATGAAAATTTTAAATGCAGACTCTCTCTTCCAGTAGAAACTTTCTGGTCATTAGGCAATTACTGAGTACCTGCTAAAGCTCTCATTCATTCTTATCTTACGACTGTAAAGACACAGAGACAACAACCTCACTTCATGCCATGGGGGTGCATCACACACACATTTTTGCAGGGCAGAAATACAAATAGTTGCTCAGACTGCAGGCCAGATCATCAAAGTCATGCATACTTCCACTTCTCAAAGCAATACTTAAATCAGTGGTCAATTTTGTCCCCCACACAATTCAATAATAAAAGACCTAAAGCAGCTAAGTCTTAGTTTAACTCATCCTGCTCTCAGTACTTGATACAAAGTGAGAGATGAACAGAGTGAAATGTTCTCTAGCAATTTAGACAACAGATTACCTACAAAACCAGCAGCAAAGGAACATGAGAACAATCTGCAAGTCAGGCATTTTTGAACTTTGAAAAAGGTTTCCTGTGTTGTGGGCAAAATGAGTTCAAATGACCCAGCCCATGACCCCAAAGGTTCATCTTGGCTCTGACTTCAGTGACCAACCCACGGAACCTTCGACCAAAACAAGCCCTCAGCTTTGTAACCCACTGAGTAAGACCTCACAGATAATTTAGCTTATAAACCTCCCTGACTCCCTTTATAAAAATACATCTTAAACTCACTAATCTTCTGGTTTACATCAGTTAAAAACAGTTGAAACTATTCAACTATTTATAATTATTTATAATTTATAAATAATAATTATATTTATAATTATATAATTTATAATTATTTATAACTATTTATTTTTGCAAAACACCATTAAATTTCCTAGAAAATGTAGTTTGCTGTTTTTTTCCTATTACTAGCTTCCTTCCTTCCTTCCTTCCCACACTCATAAAAAGCTACATAGCCATTAGTATATCTGTCTTTTCTCACTGGTCATTTTGATATATCTGGAGGGAATTACTGTTCTAGCTGTGATTGGAAGTTGGGACCTAGAATTTATTTTAAGCCTCCTGAAGTTAAATAAAGGTCAGATTTGGAGCAGTCTAACTATTCAGGCCTGTATTCCCTTTACTCCTTACTGTGTGAGAGCAGCTCTGATTTATTAGTGTGTCATCTAGAGAATTTGCACCCTGATTCGCCTCTGCCTCTCACAAACCATCCCTGCACTAAAATATCATCATGTGCTAAAGTGTGAAAGATCTCCTTGTCCTATTAGACTTGTCAGGTGCATCTGACCTATCTAGGCTAAAGAATGCTCATTCTTCCCATGGCCAATATTTTAGGCCTTCTTGGTTATTTCCTGATCTGGTCTGGCCTGAGATATGATGTCATGGCTCACAATGGTCTTCACACTTCAACACTACGCAAAATATGTGCTGTTATCCTCGGGGAGGTGACAGGGTAAAACAAATCCTCTTGGTCAAACAACACAGAAATTATGTGAAGAATCTCCAGTGGGAAAGGGATACTAAAAACATTTTCTGCCTCTGAGGTTCTGTGGCCTCTGTCTGCTGTGCAACCCATACTGATGTGTTGGTTTTAACTAAACACAGTTAAGACATATAAAGCACAGGCGACTGTTCATAAAGAAGTTTTTTTCAAAGATGGGCTTTGAGTGCTCAAATGAAGGCCCTTTGGAGGGTTCTCCCGTGTTTCAGAAAGCACTGAAGCACTATTTTCTATAAAAAGCAGGTTGTGTGGCCGTATTCTTACCCCACCTTTCCATTACTGCTTATTCTTGCATAGCTTTACCATCCAACTTTAAAAGCAAAGCAGATAGAACCCAGCCCTGGCAGATAGAGTGAAAGGATACACAGAATAAATTGCTCCCATGATCAGGAACTTCAGAGAGACACAGATCAAACTTGGACATTCTACTCACTGCAGAGGGGCACAGCAATGTTACTGTGCTTAAGTGTTTAAGTTCTGGCTTAAGGGTGGCACCTGGGGCCCCCTTTTAACAGGCCATGGAGGAAAGTGAGTCCTACATTTCCTACAGCCTTTTAGGCACACGCAGACACACTGAACAACCCCTCTATGTGCAGCTGCTACTCCAGCCTGACTGATCCACTGAGTGCAACCAAACTGTAAAAATGCTGCTGGCTAACTGGCACACATGAAGCTGACTAGGCTCACTAGGAGCTCTATGCCATTGGTTTTATTTGTGCAAAGAGCCAAAGCCTTCCGTGCAGCATCAGAGCTGTAACATTTATAACAGTACAGAGTTTAGTGCCATATAGGCTGAAAATCTTTCAAGGTTTGGACTGAAACATCTCAAGAGAGGGAGTGAGAACTGCAGCTGTACCTGTGCAGCTGATCAACAGCAACCAGTTTCTCGGCTTCCCAATATGGTTAACAGTCAAATTAACTTAAGTAGCAATTCTCCAATGACTTGGTCAACAGAGAACCTTGGTGAAAAATTCTGTTAATTTCCCCATCCATGTAAGTCCATTGAAACAGTGGCAACGACACACCTTGTCATTACAAAGAAGCACTTTTTTGAGCTGAAGCTGACCATATGTGCAGGTGGGAGCCTTTGAACCAGTTTAAACTCCGGGTTTTGCAGTGTTTAAACTATCTTGATTACAGGAATGATTCTTTTGCCCATTGGCACAGCCCCAAAAGCTTCAGTTTTCTAGTGGCATTCAGCTGCTTAACACAAGTGTCTTTTGTCCCTGTAAATTAATTAAATTAATTTCTGTAATTCCAGAAAACTCTGCCAGCCCATAGACACTAAACAATTTACTCCAAATTAACTTTTACAGAGTAAGACTGTAAGTAACATGGGAGAAATCATTGCTTTCCTCAGCATCTACAGGCAGATTTAACTGCCTGTCCCTGATTTCTGTTGTTTCAGAGAATGCATTTGGTGTTTGTACCCACATGGGGAAGCAGCCATGGCACTGTGTATCCCTCAGCTCACACCTGGCATACACTACTCCACCCATTCCTCTTTTATCCAGACAGTGCATGACAAAGGAAAGTGGCTGATTGTCACCCAAAGTTCTGGGTGACAATCCTTGGTGACAAATCTCTTTCACCCCACAGTATTCCTTCTAACCAGCTCAATGTCATCACAAGGGCACATGGAGCTGTGCAGCACCTGGTGACAGCAACACAAGGCCTGGTCCCCCCACGCTGAGGCTTTGCAGCAAGTGACTGGTGGGAATGGCAGGACCATGGGGTGCCTGGTGTGACAGGGGAGGTGTGAATGTGGTGCTGACAGTGGACTTTATCTCAAGCATGAACACAGCCTCCAGCCCTGTAGCCTGAGCACCTTATCACAGCTTTAGGAGTGTTAGTTTTTGAAAGTCTGCTCGCCCATCACACTGTGCTGAGAAGCAACAGCTAAAATATCCTGCCCCTCTGGCCCACAGCCATACCACCCTCCACCACAAAAGGCTGCAGCTATTTCTAGAAGCTTGGCAAACACAGTGAATATTTTCTGGGAAAACAAAGAAGGGTTGTCAAATCAAGAACAGTGGGTGATAAGAGCCACCACAGCCACACGGAGTTCCTGAGAGAGAGCGGCATTTCTAAGCTCTGGATGAAGCTGCATCCTTCCCACTGCAGGTCACCCACCCAAGGCAAGAAAGGGCTCTCTGTTCACATGCAGCCTAATATGCATCCACTGCAGAATTCCAGAATGGCCACGCTGGCACAGCCAACTGCTTGCAATGCTTGACATGAAGGATTTACCTTCTCATCACAATAAGCAACTATGGGTACATACAGGTGTGTGGATGCTGACATCCTGGTCAAACAGAGATTTTCAAGAGTCAGTGCAACCAGAGCCTATGAGAAAGATAGTTTTCCCAGGTAGAAAGAATGATAAACAAACCTGGAAAATAACTTGCACCTGCTGTTTGTTACTGATGTTTTGAAGACACTGGGTTGTTTTTCAGTTTAAGGGGTGTTTGTTCTTTTAACCAATGGTAACTGTTCTTTACACTGCTTCTCACAATGCTGTATATAAAAGCATTCGTGACACAAGTGTGCAGTTGTACCTGAACCGATGAGAAGCACTGATGAAAAGGAGCATAAATGTTAGCAGGAAAAGAATACATGCATTAATCCCAGACAAAAATCAGGGTAGCTTACCTCCCTGTTCTCAAAACACAGGGACCGACCTGCATCACTCCCTAGTCAGGCAAAGTCCACAAATCTGAGATATGTCAAAACTAATGGACAACTGGGATCCTGCTCCGGGAATATAAAATTGAGGTTATGTACAGTGCCACTCTCACAGGCTGAACAAAATCTGCTGAGGGTTTTGTGGAGGACAGGCTTTATGTAATGATCACATTTTTAGTTATTTAGGTTATTTTTAGGTTCATGACCAGTCTGTTAGTGGAGGGAGAAGGGAAGTAAACAACCAGTGCAACTTCTAGGACAGGTGCCATTTCATTCCTGTAGCTGTTTAGCCATTTCTAGAAATGGCTTCTCCTTCTGCAGGCTCCGCTCTGACAGATGGCATGCAGCAATAAATAGCACAATGGGATAGTGTGACCTCTTGGCCCTTGATTTGGCTGCTTGGCAAGAAAACCTTGATCAATGGGCACGGGTGACACTATTCCCAGCTATGCCAGAATGAGCTAAGTTGCAAAGAAAAACCTGGGAAGTGTTACCCCAGACAAATTGCTTAAGAAATGTCCTCCCTACACCCATGTCTTCTGACTCAAACTTACATTCTGCAAAATCCATTATGAGAGTCCAGATCAACATATCTAGTGTTGAACTAAACTCAGCCATCCATATGACACTCAAACTTGTAAATATCAGCACAAACATTCATATACCACACACATACCATAGGCCTTCCCCAAGACATGACCACTCAAACACACTTCCATGGCTAAGCCCTGAAAAAGAGCCACTCAGCCCCTTGTTGTAGTACACATACCATGTTTTTGATTATGAAGTAATCATTTGATCAAAACCTCTCAGCGTCTGGTCTGTTTTCTCTGTTTTAAGCCGAAGTTGCTCTCGAACTTGAGGCACATTCTCCACTCGCCAGGAGAGGTCACCACACACCTCAATAACCAAGTGAAGAGACCAGATGGCATCTCACAGGAGGGACTTTCTGGTTGGGCTGGGAAAATGTCCCAGCTCAAAACAACTGGGGAAATGTCATCTCCATGCTGCCCACAAATGGTTCTCTTTCTCTTTCCTGTCACAGGTTAGGAAGTGCAGAATAACACCACAACTTGCCCTCGTGCAGCTGTTGCTACTGAAAATCCAACCTTTCTACAGTAAGGCAATAACATGTAGACAAATCAGACATCAGTTCAAACACCAAAGGTGTCTCATAAAACACAGAGAATGAAAACCTTGGATTCTGAGCAGTTTAGTGCAAGATTAGCCTATGAATTTCTGAGATCCATCTTAAAGATCATGGGGAAGCAAGAATGGCTGACACAAGACTAAAAAGACCTACAGGGCTTAGAACCACAGCTAATTCATGTTTCAGCTGGAATATGAGTATCTATTTGCCCATGTAGGCATTCCCACCTTTCCAAAAAAAGATGAACAGATGCTGCTCATTTTGCTAGAGATGAAGCTTAGCCAAAAAAAGAGTTTCAGGTGAGGATTTATGGGACATGAGTACTTTTTTAGGTCTCGGCCTCTCACCGGGGTCTTGTGCCATTGCTCTGAATTACTTGGCTTGTTTCCTGTTTGTTTGAGGATTTGTTTTAGAATCCATGTTAGGCTCTCCCTTCCTTCAGCACAGCTTTCCTGTTGGGCTTCATAAGCACCAGAGGAATGTGATGAATGTGCCTAACAAACCTAAAATGAAAACTTTGCCATCAAACCCAGTGCTCCAGAACCACCTACAACCTGCTACTAAATGGCAGCCTGCTGCCCTCCTTGTCCTCAGGTGGCCTCGGCCCCTTCTCATGCCAAAGGGCTAGAGAAGAAAACATCCACTCTTCGCCCATTCAAAGAGATCAGTGAGCATTAATTAGTGAGTACAGAACAGACCAAAGGCAAATACACCCTTGGGGGGACCCCAGAGCCAAGTAGTGCCAGCACTGACTCTGTCCCTTTACTGGCCTTTACTGTCCCACAGGTGCTGCAGGACAGGAAGAGCAGACAGGACAGTGTGCAGTGGCCCTATGGGATGACCAGCCCACAAGGGAAGCTTCTTCTGAGTTTCCTGATAGCAAAGGCTTGATTTATTCCCCATGGATGGGCTATCTCAGACACCAGGAGATCCCAGTCCCTCCCAGTCTCAGCCATCCTTAAGGCAGGGATCAAACTCTCCTATGGGTTGTGCTGGAGCAGATGCAGCAATACATGCCAGCTGTAACCGTGTGAGTGAGCTCAGTCTCTGTGCTCAGTACCTTCTTGGCATGGAGAACTGCTGCTGCAGATCGCTCGTGTCCCCTCCTGCAGCTGGGCCCTGCTGTCAGCCCATCACCAAAGGCAAAGGCAGGGAAGTGCCAGAAGAGCAAAGAGAGCTCCTGCAGCTGGGCACTGACCACCCAGGCCTGGGCTTGTGGTGATGCCATGCACTGAGCCTGCACAGTCCAACTCCAGCCGCCTCGAGAGAAGGCAGGGGAGGGGGACAGGCAAATGCTTGGAGACCACAGCTAAATGTTAATGTCTCAGCCAGGGGCCCCTGGGGCCAGCTTCTCTCATGGACTCAGTGATCCCACTGTGATGAAAGCGCTGCAGACACGTCACTGCCCTTTCAGCCAGCCAGGAAATGTTGGCCTGAGCAGCTGGGAAGGAGAGGGAGGCTAAAGGGGTCACTGAGCTAGGAAGAAGATGAGTTACTGCAGCTGTGCTCTAATGATACCTACCTAAGCCTAGTTGATGTGCTATCAGTTTCAGAGCTCAGCATCATCACAGGATGAGGCAGGTATATCCCCAGAGGAATAATTTCCCGTAATCTTACTCTTCAATCAGATTTCTGCTGATAGAGGAGAAATATCTCAGGAAGCTGGGAAACAACTTATTGTTGGAGATGAGCAACTCACATCAACCTGCTGCCTTCTTGATACTTCCTTCCACCCTATAAGAAGGATTTGCCATACCAAGGAACACTTCAAAGCCATTTCCTACCTCCAAAATATTTTCTACTGTCCCCAGGGGTTCCTCCCTTCTTATAGGCTGACGTTCTTGCTGAAGTCTCCATTTTAGGTGCACCACCTCAATGACAGATCTCTATGCATATTCAAATACTGACTTTAACGCTAGTCTGAGTCCTGAGAATATCTGGAATGTAAAGCAGAGACATTTGCTGGATGGCATTCTGTTTCTAACTACTTCTTGCCACTGCACCAAATCTGATCTGAGCCCAGCTGTGGGCTACCTGGACTCAAGCTGCCCTTGCTGTCTGGGTTATGCAGCACTCATATGAAACACACTCACATGGAATATCATTGTTTGGGGAGATGGAGTACCCTTTTGTTGTACTTATGGACAGCATCCAGCTGCAAGGCATTAGAATGAGAGGCAATGACACAAATGGCAACAAGAAAAATTCCAAGTAGATATTAGTAGATCATTGTTTCTTGAAGGTTTTCAAAATTCAGCTTGACAAGGCATTGAGATATTTCATCTAAGTTGGCTCTGCTTTAGCACAAGATTGCACCACAGACCTCTAGAAGTCCTGTCCAGCTTTAATTATTCTTTTACCAACATAGTCATAGATGAGGACTGTGCTAGTGTATGAATGTCCAACAGTAACCAGAGAGACAATTCAGCAGAACCCCAAAACAATTTCAGAGATCTCGAGGTTCAGAAGACTTATTATCCACATTATGCAGACCTGTGACAAGCCAATCAAAGCAACAAAACAATCCTGGGCTTTTGCAGAGGAGAAAAGATGAACCTGAAACTGCCATGACCTTTTCTTACTGTGTTGTTACACTGCGAAGTGCACACCTCAAACCTCTGGGATGATGATTTCATTTACTAATAAGATTCATATCAAATGTGGTTTCACCAACATCAATAACAAAAAAATCCCAACAATATAATAACATCAGACTTCCCTTTCCATCACAGAGGGATGTTTATAAGATGTTTCCTTACAACACCCATTTCTAAGGACACAAAATTATGCCTTAAACTGATCTGCACATGAAAAAAACACTGAAAACATTAAACTTGCTGGCATATCACAGAATTATTTTTTCCAAGCTTCCAGGGCCAACAAGTTGATACTGAAATCTGGTTTGCAAGCTTTCAGTACCTCAAATACCAGATGAAAAATGCCAGATGGTCCTTTATTTCCATTTCCTCTGTGTAGATCCAGCTTGATGGCCTTTAACTTCGTGCATCACGTGTGTGCAAAAGTGCCTTGAAAGGCAAGATGTATTATTGCATACTCAGGAACATTACAATTTTTCAGTGAAGCCAGATTTCAAGCCTGTTCTTCCTTTCAGACTGATTGCAGATTTAATATAAATTGAGCACAATAGACTGAGAAAGATGACATAAAGGAACTATCTTAAGTTGGATCCAGGGAAAGAGGAATTTCTTCCTCAACTTAAGCCTTGTAGAAGTTGTCTGTGCATGTCAGCCTGGTTTTGGCCACACTCACAGTCATCAGGCCAGTAACTATTGCAACTTGTCATATTTTTAATACTTGGTTTTCCCTTCTTCTCCAAATCACACTCTTTCATCTCTTAAGTCAATAACATCATATTAATAAGCTATATTATTATGTTATAATATCATATTATCATGCAATAACACTCATTTCTTACACAGCATGTTTTCTTAGCCCATCCCTCTGGTTTGGTGCTTCACAGTGACAAATGAGCCAGGTGAATGTGTCGTGGATACCGTTCACTTCTTGTCTCACTTTATAGTTCTCTCACAATTATTTTTCTCTGGATGTAAAATAAAGATTTAGGAGTCAGCCCAAGAAACTCTTGAGCTGTGCTCACTCATGTACATCAGTGACACAAAGACAGCAGAATGATGCTGAATTGCTTAAGTGGAAAGTGCTCCTTTAATTCACCATCAGAAAAGAGAACTATTTCCTCTCTCCTCCTCCTCCACCTCCTCCTCCTCCTAGGTCGATGAAAACAGATCAAAACCACAAACCAATCCTTGCACTAGCAGGAACTCAAAAGGTAGACTTGGGAGGGGTTGGAGGAAGATATAAATGCTGATAGCTGGAGACACAGAGCAACATTGAACTGGAGAGACTTAAGGGAAGAGGAATCAGAGACACCAAACATGAATCTGAAACTTCTTTTTTGCCCTGGATTCCTTCTGCTGCTTATTGTCAGTCAAAACCAGGCAGGGGCCAGATCCATTTCCAGCTTACAGGTAAGTGACTGCCTGCTCAATAGAGCTGAAAGAACCTGATGCTTCTTTAGGAATTAGATACATCAGATGAGCTCTGTTTCTTCCAACCCCAGCTTAAAAAACCTCAGCAGGAATGCTGAGATGGGCAGACACAGATTTATTAAACTGGAAGGAAACTAAAGTCATTGATCACTGGATTTTAATTTCTAATCACATGAGGCAATTGAAAGGAAAATGTTTGGGGTTTTTTCCTGTGGGTT
Source organism: Erpornis zantholeuca (assembly GCA_013400515.1). NCBI lineage: Eukaryota > Metazoa > Chordata > Aves > Passeriformes > Timaliidae > Erpornis > Erpornis zantholeuca. Next base: position 292,051 of record VZTN01020656.1, read on the forward strand.
CAGTTGGGGGATTGTAGATTTAGGGTCATCCTGTGACTGACTGAAGCAATAAGCTTTTGGAGTGAAAGAAATTCTGGAAGGACTGTGATCCAAAGCCCTGCATGCTCCTCCCTGAAGCCCCTGGTCTTAGCTGAAAAATGAATTAAGGGGTTGTACTTGCAGGATCTCCTCCTCAGCTCAGCTGTGCTGCAATGTGGCCCCTGATTGCAACTATCAGATGCAGAATATAAGAAAAAGAGAAAGTGTGTATGTGTACCTATGTGTATTTGTTTCTGCAGGAATTCCAAGTCATTATAAAACACATTTTATTTACTGCACTAGGGAGCTGGCATTGCCACATATGAAGTAACCACCCAGTGAGTAAAGAAATGTATAATATAATCCTTCAGAACCAATTTCAGCATGTCTCCTGCCATTGCACTAATTCTCTTAGATATCGACTATTTTTTTCTTGCTCCTTATTCACAATTTATCAGGCCTTTTTCAATTTTTTCACAATTTTTCCCATATGCCCAGTTCCAGGAAAGACTTAACTGGCAGTCTGGCAGCTCAGAAATATGTCCTCAAACTTAGCACTGAGTATGGCTTATATGGAAATAATAATCCTTCTCCTCTCTTCCCTTTCCACCTTCTACTCTTCCCTTTTCCAGAGTCTGTCCAAATTTTTAGATGAGGACCTGGAGCATCCCCCAGTCTCAGGAGAGAGGGACCATGAGCAAGATGACCTGATCCCAGCAGGCATCTTTGATCAGCAAGACACTGAACTCCAGTGGATCCAAAACACCAGGGACCAGTCCGAGAGCACATCCATGGGTGATGGTGCAATCCGGAGATTCTTCAGCGACCTCCTGAGTTTATCCCGTAGATACCAAGGCAGAAGCAAAAAGGGCCTCTCCAGGGGCTGTTTTGGTGTCAGGCTAGATAGAATTGGGTCACTGAGTGGACTGGGATGCTGACTCTTCACTACGGTAAGAGAAAGCCAGAGGTTGCTGGTCTGTATTCATGTATAACTTGCAGAAATATGCAAAAGAGCAGAGTTAATTCAACTTCAAGGAAATGGTGCCTTAAAGTAACTTTTACCCTCCTATCACAAACACTGTTTACTATTTTACCTTCCTCAGAATTCACTGTCTTCAGATATAGATTTAAAACCTGTGAATGTCACACCTCTGCTTCAGCCTGCTTTCCCTCCTTCCTCTGAGTCACCTGTAAGCATTTCATCTTGTCTTAGAAGATCAGAGAGGTTTTTCACCAGCTCCCCAGGGGTACTTGTTTCAATCCAAACAAACTCTAAGCGGAACAGTGGAGCTAAATCTGCCACTAGAACAGTAAGAAATCAGTTAACTTCCATGTGTGAAATCCTGTACACTTCTCTTTCTATGACTTATTTCTCTTCTTTATTGACAGGACTGACTTTGGGGTTTCAAAGCACCTCCTGCCTTTCAGTGAGATATTCAACTCTTTTTCATATTGGCCCCACCAATCCATCTACTACATGATGTACTGAGCAAATGCAGCCACCTCTCCCCTGATACACTTGCCCAACAGAACACACCTTTGCTGTTACTGTCTGTTTGTATGAAAGTAGTTATTTGTCAACACCTATCTGAAAATTAATTACAGAAAACTACACTTGTACTGTTTGTTTACTGAATGTGCAAATAAACAAGTCTCATTATGCCACAGGTAATAAAATGTTTTCCATATTGTAACGAATTTGCTTCAAGGTTTGCTGTGTGATTTCCTCATATTTCATTCCTGAAACAGAGCCCTAGTTTGCAGTTAGACACTAGAATTCAGGAGCATTTCAGAGGGCTGCTGTCTGGTAAACAGAAACCAGGATACAAAGCCCCAAGTCTCTGATCCACAATTTGAACAAAGGGCAGCTCTCTTAGTAGACATCACTAGAAAGCAGTGACCCTGTGTTTAGATCTGCCATTGACGGAGGAAAACAAATTTTTCTTAGTAGTATACCTCACCTTACCAAAAAAAAACAAACCAAAACAAAAACCAACCAAACAAAAAAATAACTAACCCCAAAACGATACCACCCTTCATTGAAGAAAATTCAAAGGCACCCTACTCTTCCCTAGGCAGATCCAGGTGTTTCAAAGCACAGAGAAGAAAACTGAAAAACATATCCTGAAGGCTTCCTTTTTTAACATTTTTTGTTATGTCTTATGTTGTTTGCTAGTTAATCTGTTTAAGTTAACTTTTATAACAAAGCAGCAGCAACTGTGAAAATGCCCTGAACAGATAGTGGTTGCCATTTTCATAGACAGCCCTGAGTTTAAGCTCTCCAATGATAGATTAGTCCATAATGAATTTATTACACTCTGTATTGCCTTTCCTAAGAAAAAAATCACAAGAAAATTAAGATTTCCACCAATCAAATAAAGAATTAAAGTCCAGAATGAAAACTGTGTTATTCTTTCATTTTCCAGCATAATTCCATACCAAAGGCTAGTCTATACACGGCTTAGAACCAACTATTTACTTAGGCTAAGAAGAAGCAGACCTGCTCCCCAATGCTTGGAGAAGCTTAACAGAAAGCATCCAGCTTTCTTAGAGTCCCTCTTCAGGTGTGCTACCCTGGGGCTGACCCAGATGCAGCCCATGAGGTGGAAAGGTTAATGCACACAGCCCACAGACATCAGGGTGTCAAACAATGTAGAGCCAGTTATCTCGTGACAGCTGGTGCTAATGGGAAGGTTACAACCACCTTTCTAATAATGAGTCTAAAGCTGGTTCCCAGCTCCCAGTAACTCTAGAGCAGGGGTGTTCTCACAGACATAAAGGCTTCTTAATGTTGAATTTTCACTGAAAACCCAGTGAAGGACAAGTGCTACTGAATTTTATTTGCAGAAAAATAACAGAAGTCAGATGATGTTGAAGTCTGAGCTGTGAGCACTTGTGAACAGAATCCTACAGAAGATGAATAAGAAACAGTTGCAATTACAGAGGTCGAGCTGGTAATGTGCTATCTCATCACCTGGCATTTTCTGGGAACATTTAAAAAAGGCACTTTTCTGAAAGCAAGAAAAATTTATTTCACATAAAAGGTTCTATAATTAGATCCTCAGGACTGAAGCCAGGTGTGTTTGTACTTCAGGTTCTTTGCTGAGTTCTATTAGCATTTAAATAATCAAAGTTAGGCTTTGAAGTGAGGATGCCACTAAGACAGGGGAAGCTCATCTCTAGCTGTGCCATTTCCATCTTTGTTAAGCAGCAGTACATGAATTTACAGACCAGGGTTACAGAAGTTGCTGAGGAGAAAAGTCTCCAATAAAAGTACTCCTACACGGAAAGAAGCATACAGATATCTTTTTCAAATATGTGTTTCCTCTGGGGTACCTGATTTTAAGTGATGTTAGGCAGCAATCAAGATTTGGTCTCATCCAAGACTCCTGGCTAGCTTATTAACAGAGGGCCAGTTGTATTTATTCCCCTTGATCACCACGCAGATCCTGTTCTGTCTCACTGTTTTATCTCTTTCCACTCCTGTCTGTCTTCAGTACACACAAAATTGAGGATAATGTACATCATCACCCAGATCTGCTTTCATTCTCTATCAACAATAACCCTCTTACCTGACATGATCTTCCTTCATTCACGTACCACGCTTTCAAAACACCCATCTCCTTTCTCTGTCAGGTTCTACTTTGCTGTATTACTTTAAACAAACCCACCTGCCAGCTGTTAAAACAGCTGGATGCAAAAATCACTGCCCCACACCAGTTGATATTGCTGGTTTACTTCCATTCTAAGCAAATGAAGAGAGCAGAAGGCAGAGCTTAGTGAAATTGCTTTAATATTACCCAGGTGGTGAATATCTGCTATTTGGCCTCTTACAGAGGGAAGGGTTACAAAGCTAAGGGTTTGGTGACAATGCCAGAGAACCATCACGAGAGGAACTTTCAAAGAAGGAAAATCTCTTAAATCCAAGTCTCAGGACATGGTCTACTCACACAGAACAAAACTTTGTATACATAGAAGAATAAGCTGTTGTCCCAAGAGCTGCTGCAGACAGATGAACATTTTCAATTCCTCCCACTCATCTCCCCCACAGAGAAATGATCCATCCCTCAGCCCCTTGGAGGGGAACTCAACCCAGCTCTCAGCTCCTGTGTGTCTAAGGCAGAGCAAACAGGCTGAAAATGCAAGGTTCTTTTACTGCATCAACTCCTAACTAACAGTGATGGAAAGTGGAGGGAGAGGAAATCACTGGGAAAATGGGCGCTGCCAGGAGGGGAGATGACTAAGGGCAATCCTCTCCCTCTGGAGCAGTTGCTGCACTCAGAAGACCTCCAGGTCCTGGAGGGTGACCTGTGGGGGCATTGCAACCAGTTCCCCTGTAGAAGCCAGAGGGGAGAGCGCAGCACTTCGGCTCCTGCAGGGATCTGGCAGGAGGCAGCTGAGCTCTCTCCGGGCAGAGTGGGCATATAAAGAGAGACATCCATGGGCAGGGAAGCAATACAGTATCGAGATGATGATAGGGCTAGGATGCAGCTCCCGGCTCTCTGCTGCGGGGCCTCGCTGCTGCAGCTCTTTATGCCGTGGGCAGGAGAGCAGGGGGCGGCGAGGAGCTCAGTGCTGAGCTGCCATCTCTGCAAGGGCCGGGGCTCCCACGGCGGCCACCCGCACCCGTCCAGCCGGGGCGAAGCGGCTGGAGAGGGGGGTTCCTACCCCTCCTCTCCTCCCCTCTCCAGGACTTCCAGGAGTCGCTGCGGCAGCTCCAGGAAGAGGAAGGGGAACCGAGGCTGGGAGACGAGCCGATGGCCAGGGCTGAGGACGGCGCCTCCGAGTGGAAACTCCCAGGAGCAGGGAGCGGCCGGGCGGGGACTCCGGTCCTGCCCCCAGACCTCCACAGCCGGCGGAAGGATAGAGCCAGTGGAGGAGCCTCCTGTCCTCCCTCTTCTTTGCTGCTTTGGGACTTCTCCTGCTGCTTTGGGACGAGGATGGTGAGGACGGGCACGCAGATGGGGCTGGGATGCGGCCAGCACAATGCCCGTAGGTGCCGGGGCGGAGCGGGGCAGGCCGCGGCAGCCGCCGGAAGCTGCCGCTGTTCCCGGCGGAAAGCCTCGGAGCGGCTTACCCGGCAGCTCTCTGCACTTCTTTCACAGATTTCTGGAACAGATGAATAAGGTGAAGCCGGGACCGGCTCCCAAGAGATTCCCGAGTCTCCAGGCCGGCATTCAGTAGCCACACCACGAGGCTGCCCTCGGACCGGCCTGATGCCTTAAATGGCTACCTAGAAACAGAGACTAGACAGCAATAAAGGAAAAAAGGTGGTATTTATTTGAAAGGCCTTCAGAGGTACACTTTTAGGCTCCGGAGGCTTCTGCCTCAGTGGATCCCAAAATGGACGACAGGTCACGAGTTCTTCACCCTTATATCAGCATCAATTCACCAAGCAGAACCCAGCCAAGGATGGAATTTCCCCCAGCTTGCTCCCCTCTCCCCAAGATGATGGTTAACAGTTCTTGGTCTGGGTGTCCTTGGACAGCAAGTTAGAGAGGTTTGTTATATCTGTCTTAGCATAGAGAACAGCACGTAATGAGCTACAGGAAGCTTCAGAGTTACACTAGCAGTACAGGATTTGAAAAATATAAAAGTTAAAACCTAAGGCATCAAGCCAGGGCAGTGGGGTACGGAGCAATAAACTTTTTTAGAAAGCCTACATTGCCTTTTTTGAGTGCTTTTTTTTTTCGGTCACGGTTTAGCAAATGGTCAGAGAATATAGAAATCCCCTCCAGAGCGCTCCTCTCTCTCTGCTCTAAGGGCTCGGTCCTGACCTTGCCCAGAATATCCCACCCGTTCTGGACAAGCCTGTTGCTGGAAGGTCACAGCAGCAGGAAGGATAGTGGGTGCATCCTTCCGGGACTGTGTCAGTGACCCTCCGCGCTGTACTGAAGTGGCATCGCCAGGCACCGCTGCCTGCTCTGGGACCGTGGCAGCGAGCCGGGATGCCTTTCCCGACGGCTTCACTGCTGCTACCAGGGAATCCTCCCCAGAGGCGGGCACGGAGCTCGGGGTTAACTCCAGGTAGTGTCCTATACACGCCCCCGTGCCATGGGCTAAGCCGCTGGTATCAGCGCTAGGCTTCGCATGGCAGACCGGCACATCAGTGGAAGGATGTGCGAGGAGCTCCATCGCTTTGAAAATACACCTGGCAGCGGCAGCCGGTGCAGGCGAAGGGCCGCGAGGGCTTCAGCACCCGGGACAGACGCCAATCGCCCCGGACGCCGAGCACCGGCCCCGCCGGGCTCCCCCCGCCTGCCCAGGGCTCCCTGCGGTCTGCACTGAGCCTGGAAAGTCCAGCAAAGGAAGGGGCAGCCGCAACGCTCGGATAATATATCCCGATCACCAGGAGAAACGATCAGTGTTTAGGATGAAAATTAATTTCTCCCCTTGGAAAAAATGAGGCACCACTTAATTGCAGTATGGCCACTCCAGACATTTTTACATTTCTGTTTTGATTCTTGTCTGATGTCCTCATCTCTTCGTTTCCTTCTCAATCTAACTGAAGTGCAGGGAAAGAGAGCCTGGGTGTGGCATAGTTTTGTCAAAGGTTTTGTCACTGGGAGATGAAAGGAATCCAAATCCAGCCTCTTCCTCAGAACAGGAGGCTCTGTACAACCAGCTCACATTCTTCAGTGCAGAATGGCAGTAGGAGAATGGACATCAGTGGAAGGATGTGCATCCTGCTAAGGAGCATTTAGGGCAGGTCTATCCATCAGCAGATGGAACCCACCTAGCACCAGCCCCCAGGTTTACAGTCCTTAGCCTTACAGGGCCGAAAAACAAGGACATAGAATCATCTGGGCGGGGAAGGGGCAATCTCACCTCAGCTGAGCTGTGTCCGTGCTCCTCATCACAGGATCCATACACAGGCTGCCAGCAGCACCCTCGGTGCTCTTGCTTTCTGATCTGAGCAACCAGAACTGCTCTAATGGAGCGTCATGTCCCCACCCCTCCCATCCCGTACCCTGGGATGCGAGGGAAATGCACCAGATTCCCAACCCTAAAACCAGTCACAAGAAGCTTTTTAGAAGAACCTGCTGTCCTGCTAAGGCAGACATTTTACTAGGGATATGCCCAGCTGAGCATGGGCAATGCCTAGATCTTGACTCTCCACGGCTAGACTATAAAGCCTAAAGTTCATATTAATTTACCAGGGTGATGACACTGAGATAAACAAACAAGTGAGTTTTACAGTTTTAACAATGATGAGCTGAGTCCTGACATTTCACACCCCATTTGCTTTGGCAGAACTGCTAGATGGATAATTGAGGGCAGAATTTGGCTGTGAAAATACAACAGCTACTGTGACAGGCAGCCATTTTATCCCATCTCTACACTTCACTACATTGTACATGAAACAGAGCACAAAAGCTCCCTGTCTTAGAAAAGTATTGTCAAGGCTGAAGTCACGCTGCTGCATCTTATCTGCCATGGAACATAGAAGATGAAAAGGAACAAACTAGTAAAGAAAGGAGTATCTCAGGGTCCGACTTAATGACTAAAATCCTGGAAAATTAGATTGTTTCACAGGGACAGGTCACTCAAAGCAAAATATTTCACACCTGAGATAATACTGTGTCCCTCAATTTCTTGCTGCTGGGTTAGTGTGCCAGCGGCTGCTGTACAATGTTTTTGTACAGAGAGAGCACTAGAGAATACTTAGTGTTGGGGGGGGAGGTGTGTGAAAGGAAAGAAATAAAAAATACAACAATAACAGATTCTAATTATCTTAAATTGGACACTCAAAATTAATGAATAATTCTGGTTTATCTTCTACTTTTGCAATTTACAAAACAAAGTTACACCTTGGCACTAACAAACATACGCACACCAAGAGCAGCAGGAAGAGAATACTTGTTACTAATTTATGAATAATACAGACACTACAGTATAGAATGTTAATTTTAAAAAAAGAAGCTATTAGGATCTTAGTTCTTTTTCAAAAGCACAAAATAAGAAAGTGTTGGAGCACACAATAATACAAAAAACTAATATTGCCTCATGTTCTGAAAAAATAAAGCATTGAGAAAAAATAGAGAGAGCTCTTATAATAAAGGGCTTCATCAAAACATACACAGTTGGGCTGACTTCGGGCTATATTAGGAAAAAGTAGCATTTGACCATGACTTCACAACCTTGAGAATGTCCCTTCTAGTATAATTTTGGTAGCTGATCATGTGAACAGTATGTGCACATGTTTGTACATAATCACCACGTTAGACATTTAAGACATGGGAAATACTTTATCATTCTATTACTATTTTGAAAGTGCACTCAGGAGATTCTTTCACAGTCTATGTTCGTATGAAGAGTCAACAAATTATTACCAGACTGACATTCAACATACTCATATATTTGCTGTTGTTTCAATTTAAACAAGAAACATAAGGAAAACGTAAGAAAAGCCATTACTTCATGATTTAGAACTCTTGCATTTCTGTAAAAAGATTAATTTTTAGTTTTACTATATGCACAAAGACACCAATGGAACAGGAATATGAAGCAATTCTGTCCTTTTGTAATTTCTCATTTAAGAATAGGCAGTTTCTAGCTAATTTTAAGACATCCAGCACTTAAAGAAACAAATAAATACTTTTGCTTTTAATATATTACATTAAAGGTTTTTAGCTCCTCACAAAACACATATATACACAAATTCATCCATTCTTCCTTTGGGACAGATTCTGATACCTTTCTGAATAGCACCAAAAGCCATCTGTTTAAGTTCTCATCGAGCAAGTTTCTTTCTTGTATGAAGGTAAAAGAAGTTCATTGTTGAACCTGGCTGCCTGTTTTTTAAATTTTATTGATGCGGGGTCAAGCTTTACCATCGATGCTCAAAGAAATCCCACAATTTAAACATTTGGCTGTTAATAAACACTAGTGTTTTTCAGTGGTGCCGAAGCTGGTTGTCGCAGAGGGCTGGAGGCACTCGCTGTCCCCACAGTCAGTCTGTACTGAGGAGCAGATCGAGGTGCTGCTCTTGTTGGTAACACAAATACAAAGCCTCAATGGTGAAATCACCTCAAAAGCAATAGGAAAAGAGAAGCGGCCCAAATCTGGGATTTTTAGCACACTCCGTGGTATGTGGTGGCTGTGCATATCCCATACATAGAAGGAAAGCGTGCACAATACTTTAGGTGTCCTAAAAGTCGATTTATCTTCATTCTTGACTCTTCACCAAATGATCATCTGAAAGCCTGTTTTTTCCCCTGTAAAAAGCAACTTCCTTATGGAAATCTTCTAACTGAGCAAAGTTTAGAGCAGTTTCGGGATAGTTTCCCATCTCTGTAAATCTGACCATAGGGGTCTCTTGAAAGAGAATTGCTAAGAATTCCCAACTGGACTATGTAATCACAGCGCCTGGTATCTAGAGGAGGGGGAGTGACATGAAATCACTGACTTGTGACATACATTCCTCAGCAACAGCAGCTGCTGCCTAATGACAGCTAATAAAGGGAATCTTCCCTTGACAGAGCTGCATGCCTGCAATGGGACTGGAATGTGCCCAAGATAAACCCACTGATAACCCAGGAAGCAGGGATCACCCAAAGAGTATAAAAGACAAGCTTCAGAAGAGAGACAACAGAACAAGGAAGAAAGAGACTTGAAGGGACATCTCAGAAGAAACAGCTTGAACTTCTCTATTTCCAGCGAAGTCAGCGCCATGGACACTAAGGGCTCATTTTTCTATGGCTTCCTCTTGCTGCTGCTCATCCAGCTCCAGTCCAGCAGAGCCAACCCTATCTACAGCCTCAGTCCTGCCAAAGAACTGGCCAGCATGGAGGTGAGGACTCTCATTTTGCACGGTTAAACTTTTGGGGTGCTTACCAGAGGGTGAGGTGGTGCTTTGCCTGCCTTTTGCATGATCGGACCCCAATAACCACATCAGTCATCACATGCCGCGGGACAAAGCCTCAGCTCTTCAAAGGGGTTCAGAGAAGCTCTGTAGGGCAATATCTTCCTGTGTTAGGTTCATCTGAGCTCCTGGGCAGTAGTGGTAACCAAAACTGTGATGTTGTAGGACATCTTCTTTGGGGTTTTGGTTCTTTTTCTTTTAAAGATACATCTTCCTGGGAGCAAAGTTCCAGGAAAGGAAAAAATCATCGAAATAACTCCGTAAGAACAAATAGAAAACTTTGAGGTGGCTCTAGGTTTGTGAATTTGAGAGATCTGGTTGCACATGGATGAGCAATGAGGCGGTAAAGTGGAGCACCCAAAGACAAAGTTTTAGAAATAATAGAGGAATAACATAATCATTTAATATGGCTCATCCCAAAAAGCTTCCAGAGCTATAAAACTATCAGCTAAGAATTTTAATGAATAATAGAGAAAATCCATTTTTACAGCACAGTACAAGTTTGAGACTGATGGAATCTAAAAGCTCAAACCTTTGCTTGGGCTTCTTAAAGCTGTTCTCAGGCCCCTAAGAACAAACTCCCTGAACTGGTAAGGAGAATTGAAGCTCAAACTGCCTCTCGGCTGTTTCCAGCAGGCAGAAAGAGTGGCTTCCAAATGCACTCACTGTCAGGCAAACCATAGAGCTCATTCCTCCCTATTCAAATTCTAGAGGTGGGCAATTACATTCCCCTAATTGGTTGAGCTGCCCTTGAGGAGGGTATCTGAAGCCAGTTACACAAAGCTTTAAGAATTACAAAGATTGGTACCCAGGAAGCAATCACACAGCAGGCATGAATTTACCATACAGGTGTTTTCAGTTCCTTTAAGGAGTAGCAATCCCATAACCCCTGGGGCAGAGACTAATGAAAACGCCAAGAGCTCCTCCAAGTGATGTCCATTGAAATAGCCAGGGGTGACAAAGCAACAACTTCCAAGAACATGGGTGTGGGCAATGTGGTTAGAGGTTCTCTCAGACTGTGTACCACTGGTGGGCTGAGTGCTATCTCCCTCTGCAACCCACATATTGCATCTCCTCTGCCAAGATGCCTTATAACCTTGCCAGTAAGATGTACAGGCTGGCAAGCAGCTTCATTCAGTTCACTAGCTGAAGCTATATCTTCTCATAGATAGAATTACTGTGAACAGGAATATAATGCAGAGGACAGGGCCCAATGACCACCAGTAAGGCTGGGATGCAACCTGCCAGTCTCCCTAGGGCGGCTATGGGACCATCGGTGAACGAGGAAGAGAATGACTGGAAGAGTTAGCAAATGACCACCAAACAAGGAGTTTTATTAATTTAATCCTTCTCTTATAGGCTCTGCTGGAGAGACTGGAGGATAAGTTTGCAATGATTGAAGCCCTGGAGTCCAATCCTGACCCGCAAGAACCCAAAAGCCAGGAGGAGATCCTGTCAGAACTCGCTGATGACAGTGACGACCAGAGTGCTGAACGCAGGCTTTCACCCAACACCCCTCTGTCCTACAGGGACCCCTTCCTCAAGAGACTGAGGGGGCTACAGATACCCAGGATGATGAGAGATTCTGGCTGTTTTGGGAGGAGGATTGATAGAATTGGCTCCCTGAGTGGGATGGGTTGCAACGGTGAGTCCTGTCTAAGCCATTTCACTGTCTGTGCCATGGGACAGAGGACGAACAGCTTCTCATTTAAGTCTGTAAGAAGACTTTGAGAAGTCTTACAGTCTAAGTTTGAGAATAGAATTAATTTAAGCCTAGTATTTAAGATAGTATTGTTTTTTTAAAAGCACTGCTGACAATAGTGACACGTACCAAGACAGAACAGATTCTAGTAACATTTATTTCATATTTGCAGGTTCCCGGAGAAATTAGGATCAACCTCCCCTTCTCTGAAGAATGCTTTACAGTACCCCTTCCTCCCAAGATGAAAGCCAGATGTTTTCTAAGCTCCTCAACAGAAAGTTATTCCTATTTTTATTTATTTATTTATTTATTTATTTGATGTTTTTTAAAGGACATTTCTTATGCTAGCGCCAAAAGACCATCTTTAAATAAAACTAACACATTAGACATCTGTGCTGGACCTCTCTCCTGTCTGTTGCATTAAATTTTCTTGTATTTTCCTAAAGTCAAAATCTTAAGTTTTATTGATATTCTGGTACCCACAAGCCTGATTCTTACTTACATGAGACAGAAAAAGCATGAACTTTGGTAAAAATGAAAAGGAGTTTTTCACTGCGGCTTTTCCTCTGCACTAAGAAATGCTAACAGATTAGCAGGAAAAAAAAAAACTTGCTTAACATTGAAAGACCATAATGAGTCTTCCTATAGACAGGAATAAATAAAATATTCAGTAATAAGAGAGTCCTTTTGCTGGTTTAGATTATTCAGTCACGGGAATTGACATAAATGCCTGGTGTAAGCAAAATTTACATGAAAAGAAATAAGAAAATTCGTAACACTCCACAAGTTTCAAGATAACCAGAGGGAGGAAAGGGAATTCATTGTATATGCTTTCTAGCAGTGACCAAATAAAGGTTACAAGCATCAATAGAAAGATACATCATTAACTGTGTCTTGTCTCACTCTGCATGTGGCCGAGATGCTGATTCTGAGAATTTCCTGTAGGATCCTCAAAGGGTTTGAATACTATCATGATATTCCTCATGAGAGGGCAGGTGGGATCACTCAACTACAAAGCAGCTTGTTTGGAACACTTATCACTTTCTGGGAATGGCTCCTCGCAAAGCTGTTCTAACATGGCTAATAGGAACATTGGAAGTCTGATTAAGGTTTACTTAACCTTAGTTGCTAGATTTCACAATTAGGAGCTGAATTTGACCCAAAACATATTCTAGCACCCCAACAAATAAATTAATATTGACAAAACCACATTTAGTCAGCATCCCAAGGAACAAAGATCTTGGATCCCCATGTGAGCCCCAGCAATGGCATCAAGCCCAGCTCAACCCAACTGTCCCATGACTGACTGCATGTACTGCTAGGAACTGTGTTATTTTGAGCACCTCAAGGGTCTAATTCCCAGAATCTCAAGAGTCTCATTCCCATGTACCTGAGTACCCTGGAAAGCTTATTCAAGGCAGCACCAGGACAGACTCAGCTGGAACAGTCCAATTCTGACTTTGCTTATGCAAATATACATGGGGACAGAAATACTACCTGGTGAGGATAAGGTATTGGAAGGCAGGTGTTCCAGAGCTGCTGACAAGAACTCTCAGGGACCACAAGGGTAAATTCAAGTGCACACCCCTCCTGCACAGGGCCAGTCACAGCTAAAGCTGCTGCAACACTTGATTAGGCCTCATGTCACACATCACACTTCTGACAAGCCACCCTCCCAGTCACTCCCTGCACTGCTGACATGGCCTCCAAGAGGGATCTGTGTGCTCACACACTGGGCCTTGTGATTCTTTCCTAAGGAAGAAGGGCAGAAGTCTAATCTGAGGGAATAATTTTGCTCCACTCCAACAGGAAACCACAGACAGTGTGATATATATCCTCTCCTTCCAGCAGCACCAGCTACAGATTTCACTTTATTTCCCGACAGGAGAATAAATTTCCAGGTTAAGATTCCCAGCAGCATCCATGAGACATCTCTGCAGTGAAAGCTACAGTGACTTTGCATTTACTCAATTTCACAGATTAAGGGGGTGTGAAGTCACCCTTTGGGGAGCCCTTCTGGGGACAATGGGGCTTTGTCTTCTAAAAAACTTTCCAAACACACCAACTGCAGCACAGTGGGAACACACAGGTGGATCCCTCCACACCAGCAATGGGCAACAGCCTGACTTCCCCTGTGCTGCTGAAAGTAAAAACAATCCACGTACTCTAACAATACCTCTTGCTGGAGCTGAATTTTACCCAGTCAAGCACAACTTGCACAGACACTGTAAACTGTCCCTCCCCTCAAGGCACAAAACAGATTAGTTCAGTGGAATGTGCTAAAAATGGCAAGAAGAGGCAATGCTGCCTGATTTAAAGCCAGGTGGGTCCAGTATTAGCAGCAAGCCAGTTCTTGGTGGAACAAGTCTGTATTGCCTTGCAGACAGTATGTTAATAGACCACGCAGTCTGGGAGAACTTAATTGAGGGTAAGCAGTCGAGGAAAAAAGCATCTCTGACTGGATTTTTACTGCTACTCCCATACACACACTAAGCTGTAAAAGCACCCGCAGGGAAATCTCACAGCCAGGTCAGAATAGTGCTGCACTCAGGAGCAAGCACTGCAGAAAGCTGAACAGGAGAAACTTGACACTAATCAGGTCTACAGGGAAAGATCATCACTGGCAAAGCTGCCACTGATGCTCTGAGAGCTGCATCAGAGAGAGCAGGGAACAATCTTGGGAACAGCCATCATGTAAATGAAGAAATATCCCAGTGGGACCAGAGAAAGACCAGGCTAACACCCTCCACACAGCTATAATGACATTTGCCACCTCCTGCCCTGCCAGACTTCATTCTAACTTCCTAACAGCGCTTGGCAGTACCCATGACTAGCAGTGCATAATTCAGCAGCTTGCTTTCCTTTGGACTCTGAAACACAGTAATTCCACTATTGTGCTCCATGCACTCTGTAAGGCATGAGCCTTGTTCGGAATTGGGGTCTGCTTGGCGTGGGGTATACTTGCAAATTAGATTTGTTGGTTCTTTGCCCCTCAGACACTGCACTATTCCTACCCAGCTCTCCACTAAACAAAATACTTCCATGAAATACAAGTTGGCAGGCAAGAATACCAACAAGAGCTGTCAGCACTGCTTGTTTTTTTCTGAGAAATCATATGTGAAGTACAGGGCACACACCCTCTGCTGCTGCAGGGAAATGTGAAGCTGTACCAGTTCACATCCGAATCCGGCCAAAGCCAGCTTGCTTGATTTACTTACCCTGAATCTTGGCCCCTAAAGGCCTTTGCTGATTGACATCTGCTCGTTAAGTGTGTCCCACACTTTTATGTGGGAAGAAAGGAAGACTTGTAAGACCTTCCCCCTCCATTACCATCTCCTGACTGCTCTCTCGGAAAACCAGCACAATCTTGTACAGAAAAAGCAGAGTGGGGAGGAGGGAAAGTTTATGAAAACAGAAGATGGTGGGAAGGCAGCTAGAGCCAGGCCTGCTATGCTGGGAATTGGGAGGATAGAAAAGAAAGATAAAACTGGTGTGTCAATTTGGCCATCCCAGAGAGATATTATCTCTCTTATATATAAGCATCAAAGAGCTGCTGGGGAGTCAATAAAGGTCTCAAGGTTGTCATGACTTATCTGTTAGTCACGAGTTTTCAACATAGTATTGTTTTCTACTATCTATCTAGCATATATGGGTTCCAGTCTCTGCTCCAAAATGCTTAAAGGATCAGTAAGATGTGTGTTAAACCATACAGAGCCCATATAGCTATTGAAACAACCCGGAGAAAGGGACATCCTACTCACTTTTAAATCATGACCTTGCCGTCCAGACCTCACCAACTGACTCCCCTCCCTTCCCAGACAGCAGTGGAGCTCACTGATGTCTCATCCCAGCTCCCAGAAAGCCTTTTCACACACTGCATTTGAACAAACAGTGGATGCAGAGGAGACTGAGCGTATCCCACCACCACTGAAAAGCCCTCCAGCTGCCCTGAAGAAGAGCAGCTTCACTCTCTCCATACACCCCCGTGCAGCCAAAGCTCCTGGCAGCCATCCTCTTCCTTCCAGTGCATGTTGCACAATCCACACTTGAGAATGCACATGCATGTATAAGAATGGACACACCTGTATGGGAATGCATACACACTGAAGAGGCAGCTTGCATCCTGCTAGCAAAGCAAAAATTAAAATAATAACAATAATAATCTCACTAAACACCACTAAATTTTTCTGCTAGAGCCACACTGTGCCATTACTGGGACAATGACACATGGTTGGATTCAACAAGTCTGTAAACCTCTCCCATTCTCTCCTACGTTGTTGCATTTATGACCAAAGGAAGAACAGAGCTGAAGCAGAGTTCCCCAGTCCTTTCTCCTGATGAATCCTTCCTACCCTTACTAGGTATCCTTCCTATTCCTTGCTTAGTTAAGACCACTGTGGTACTTGTTTAGCTCCCCAAGCCAGATTTTCTACCATTCCCTCCCAAGAGATGAATTTTCCTATCTCAGGTTTTCCCTGGCATTACATACCCACCAAGGGAGAGCCAGAGAGCAGGAGCCAGACAACTTGCTGGCTAACTCTGTGTTAGAGTACCTCAGAGAGTTACTATGTGCATCCTGTACAACACAGCCCCTTGATCCACAGAAGCACAGAAAGGCAGTGAGCTTTTGGGGTCAGATATTTCTACAGTGCTCAAAGACTGTACTTACATATTTGGCTTGTAAGCGTGTGATGAAAGCTCAAAAATTGTCATAAATTCTTTTCTGTAAGGCAGACAGCAGGACAAAGAAGAAGAGATATCCACAAACTAAATAAACATTAAAGATGAAATTAACATCTTTCCCACCCTGGAGAAACCAACTGTAAAACAAGGGGTGCCACACTGTACTCTAAAGCTCTTTCATTAACTTACTGGGAGGAAGGTGAGTTCTCAGGTAAGAAAAGCAGCACAATCTGCACAATTTAGCTTTTTATCAAACATGGCAATTCCCTCCTTTGAAACAGCTGTTGGGAGAGAATGTAGAACTACAGTGGTCACAACCTAAAGGATCACAGTCTTCTCTACCTAGACTAAGAGCACCTTCTGCACAAACTATTAGATTCAGACAGCTCATAAATAGCAACTATCCAACTACCTCAAATCACACTCTTGGATGTTGTCATGTTTTACTAGTTTTATTATCATAAAGGGCAAAAGTAAAAGAATACTAGAAACATCAAAAAGGCGAAAATAAAATAATACTGGAAACATCAAAAGGCCTTGAAAGTGCTGAAGGAGACACACAAACATTTTACTCTCAGACATGTTACTGTGACATAAATACTTCCCAAGTGCCATAGTTCAAATAAAAATATATTCATACAAATTTAAAAAAAATACAATTTATATACACACACCATGGAATTAGCTTACATCACTTCATAACAAAAAACAGTGCAAAAAAACCAAAAACAAAGGGAAAGGTAAGTTGCTACCATTGGAATGGCTCACAGTAATTAATAATTCAAAACTGCAAAATTAACACTGCACGGGAAACCGTGAGGCAAGGGACAAGGCCCCAGACTAACCCCTCCTAACGTTGCCATCAGAACTAATCCACTTCTGGATTATTTTTCCCTTAGTGGTGCTCTGTTAAAATGTTACAGGCACCTATGTTAGAGTGAGTTTCTTGGTAAATCACTAAGCAACTAGAGCCAGGGTAGAAGCAGTAAGTATGTTGTAAGAAAGGAATTAAGTAACTAAAGCTGTGAGAACAAGACTGATTCAACACAAGTCCCTTGGCATCAGTCCTCATTAGAAGAGAAATGCTGCAACTCCGAATGTCATGTGAACTTGTAATTCTTTTCTGCAGGCTACAGAAAAGTAACTGCATGCTGAGATTTCCCTTTAAAGCAGCTGACAGGGCCATCCACCATCCTCACTGAAAACTTCTTAACTGAAAGTATGAAAGGGTGTGTTTTCTAGCTGAAACATTTGAATAAGATGCCCAGGCAGAGCAGACAATGCTACCAACAGGTTGAAGGCAAGGTGCCTTCTCATGGGGAAGCATCTGGTGCCCAGAAAAACCTTGACAAGATTCTTTAGCCTGACTTGTCTAGATTGCCCAACTCCAGCCTCAGCAGCAATGACGGACATCCTGCAGCAAAATATCTTGCTATTTATGTACAGAAATAAAACAGGACCACCTCAAGGCAAACAACCTAAGGAGCCCTATTAATGTGCAGGAAGAGAAGGAACCTTCCCTTCCACACACACTCATTCAACATGAGCAAGAGGAAAAACATTTGTTTTTTGGAGAGACAGAGGACATTCTTGACAGGTGCTCTAACAGTACAGGATTGCCAATTCCACATTTGAGTGGTCTGAAATCCCACCCGGTAGCACAAATCCTTTGAATGAAAGGTAGCCTAACATAAGCATATTTCAAATCTAGAGTCCAGCTTCAGGGAGTGCAAATGGATGCTGGAAGTTTCCTGGGATAGCTCAGTGTAAGACCAGAGCTCAGAGAGCACAGGCATTTTAGATATCACCTTCAGAGACTATCCAAACAGACCAGACATCCTTATTCTATTTACAGGGAAAGAATCAAGAGTAGTAGCTGATGCCAACTCCTATGCTCTATGGAAATATAGAAAATCAACAAAGTCTGCCTTGCTTCTGTCCCAACTCCAACCTAGCTAGCTCCTTATGGCAGACAACAGGTTAACTGGAGAGCTCAGAGACTGTGTAGAAGCTTTTCTGGAATACATTCTTCATGTAACTTGGCACAGTCTCTTGGCTGAGAGAATGCTCTGTGCTTTATCAAGCCAATCAGTTCTGCAGTCCCTGAGGCACAGCACTGGCTTCCCACTGAGGGTTATCTGCACAGAGAACTCGGGAGGGCAAGTGCCTGCTGGTACAATACAGGTGCTGGCCAGGATGGTACCTGCTAAAGCACTGAACTGGCTGCAACTGGCTCCTATGTGCTGATTTTACCCTCACACATTGTTGCAGCTGCAAACATTATCCCAAGCATTTTTAGAGCACATCACCTGCAGCAGATCCTGCCTTAGTCACCAGCACCAAGTGTCCTTCCTTATGGCAGCCTGAAACTACAGCAGCTCCTCTCATGACACAGAGATAATTCAACCAAGCCCAGAGACCCTCAGTTCCATTTGCCTCCAGAAAGCACTGGAAGTTCCCTGGTCTCTGACTCCAGCTGGAAAGGAGCCCCAGGCTCTCACTGTTTGAGCAGTGCAATGACAAAGTGTCTACAAATGCCAAGAAATGCAGGAATGTCAAAGTGAAGTGCCACAAAGCGCCTTAGAAGAGTCTCTTACAGAGAGGTAATAGCAACAGCTAACAGGAAAGAGATCTCCCTTCTCTGAGATGCCTTGCAAACATATTAAATATTTATAAACCCAAACAGTAACTGAAATGTAACCATTTTGAACTCCAAATCTGTTGAGCTGCTCTCAAAATTCATCTGCTGTCAAAAACATCACAGCAGAAACATTTCCTCATGAAAGAAAGAGAGAAATTAAGAACAAATGAAGCCAAAGTGAAAAAAACATGGGCAAAGGGGAACACTTGCAAAGAGAGGTATATTTCCAAAATGTTGGATTTTTAATACTGCTTTTGCAAAAAACCATCCTCCAGAGCAGCTATTTGATATCTGCAAACTTCTGTATCTCCTCTCAGACGTGAAAGCAAACCCCTTCTCACACAAATAAGGCAACAGTTGCAGAAACAAGGGAGGAAGATGAAAAGGCAGTCATACAGGAGGAAGGGAAAGATGCTGCAGTTCTTTGCCCAGGACACAGTGGAGATGGTTCTTTTTTTCCAATGCTTAAGAAAACCCCAAAACAAAATGGCAGAACATGCAGCATCAGGACAACATCTGATGGAAGGAGATAATGGGGGGACAGGAAGAAAACACCAGGATCAGGAGTTGTCAAACCAAGTGCCTGAGGCCAATCAACAACTCTGGGCTCAGGCAGCTCCTCTAATTCTCTGGCTAGCAAGATGTTTTCCAGTTCCTCAGGCTTGATATGCATGTGAGAAGCCAAACGGCAAGTCTTGGGCCTTGTGGGGTCCAAGCAGAATGCGAGCGTTTGTGCAGGCTTGGAGGAAGGAGGAAGCCACACTGACAGTGGGGCAGGGGCATCAAATGGTCTGATAGTGTTGTCTCAGTCTTGCCTGCAGGAATTCATGGGTCAGGTTGTGCCGAGTGATTATCCCAACAACCTTAAACAGGAAGAAAAGAGGAAGAAAAGACACAAGTCGGTATCAGAGATGTGCCACTAAGAGACATCCACAACAGAGCGGTCATTCTTCTCAACTCCCCAAAAGGAGGAAACCTGAAAGCAGTTCTTGACCAATGCTGAATTAGAGTGGTTCAAATTCAGGTTCAAATTCACAGAAACAACATCCCTCCCTCTCCCGACACTTACTCTTCAGGCAAGAATGCTGATTTAACTACCCAAACAAACAGCTTAACCATTGTTGCGGTGTCTGGAACCAGCAGGACTCCCTGCCTAGGAAGGGAAATACTTTCCATGTCAGATGGCATAAGGACGTAACTAAACCCTTCAGGAAGGGAAAACTGCAATTAGAAATAACAAAGCTGTCTTTTATGGCTTCATTCGAGACTTTCTGGTATTCCACATGGCATGACTTCAGATAGCTCCTATCAGGTACATTCAAGGAAACTCTAAAGGCCGAAACAGAGAAATGGCCAAGACTAGCTAAGAGGTGACTGCACATTGGCAGGTGACAAAAGGGACCCTCTCCCGGCCTGCTATGGAAACATTTCAGCTGATGAAACACCTCACTGATTTCACACACTGAAAGAGTTTAGAACTAGGCTGTTCTCTAGGACTGCAAGAGCATCTTGTACTAAAATAGAACAAGCCAATATCTCTTGTTTGCAACTCACAGGCTCTGCAAAGTAACTACATGGAACCCCGAGGCAGAAAAAGCAGTGCTGCCTCACATAGACCAGGTCAGGCTTAAAGGAAACTAGTTCTCATTGTGGTTATAGGAGGTTGCTGACATCTACCGACTGTTCCTGAGCATTGTGGATGGCAAAGAGACAGAGAGTGAGTCAAGCACAAATCATTTTAACACTCATTTGCTTTGCTGCTCCTGTGAGTAGGAACAGAATACAATTCTCTTCCTACAGACAAACCTCTTGCCCCAACATATAGGAAATTTTGCTCTTGGCCTTGAATAAAGCTGTGAAAGGAAAGGCAAATTAGTGGCCTCTGATGAGCTCAATGCCTCTCAACAGACACAAGAATGGAACAGCTTCTACAGGCTGCACACCTGAGACAGGAGAGATCCACATCCTGCTCTTTGCAGGTAAAGGGGAACCAGGATAGGACACAAAAGATGGCAACAAAGTCAAAGTAATCAACAAGCCTTCAAGGCCCTAAATAGATCACATTCTGATCCCTGTAAAGCATTTCTGTTTGATGTTAGAAGAGATAATTAACTGTCCCACAGATGGAAAATGTTGCACAAACACTGTGGCCTCCTTGCTCAGCTAAGACAAGACAAGACAAGGACTCACCTCTCCAACTGCATTCACAACTGGTAAATGCCTGAGTCCCATTGTCCTGAACAGGTTGAAAACTTGTGACACATGAGTATTTGGAGAGACAATAAAGGGTGATGGGTTCATGTATGGGGTGACATCCTAAGAAAGAAAAACAATCATGTTATTTACAGGAGGCATTTTCACTGTCTCTTGGAATCACCAGCAAGCAATTCCTACAAGTCCTCCATGGCACCGATGCCTGAACAGGGTATTTGACTGTAATCATCTTCTATTTCTGCACAAATATGACATTATTTTGGTTTGGTTTGTTGGGAAGTTAAACTGGACAGGCAACACCTTATTCTAGAAGTAACACAACAATAGACACTGTTACCTCATAGCAGGGGATTTCCACTTGCAGAGAAGGCTGAGTGCTTGAGGAGCACAGGATGTTGGTGACTGCACCAAAGGGTGTATTAAGCATGCTTTCAATGTTTTTTAAAGACTTTAGACAGTTGTAAATACGTATCAGGAGACACTGTCCCACTGCAGTGCTTATCTTACCACTATCATACGAGGGTTCAGCAATGTGAGGTCCAGATCATGGATATCTGGATAGCGGGGATAATCCTCTGACATCTCCGCATGGGACAGACGGGGCTGACTTGCACTCTGCAATTAAAACAAACCCCATTAAACCCATGTGTCACCATTCCAGACAACACAGGGACTGTGCAAGCAGCACAGCAAACCATGCCCCACAGTTGCTACCCCAGATCTCCTTCTCCTCCCACACTCACACACCTACCTTCCGCAGAGGTGCTGTTACCCAAACCTATGCAGACAGAGAACAGACCTGCTCCACAACCTCTAACAAATCTACACTTGACACGGGAGGGCAGCAGGAAATCAGCCTTATGGGAGCTGGACCTCAGACGCTCTCACTGATCTCAGTGACACAGCTGACATTGTTCTGGTAACACCTCAACACACAGCAGTAGAACACACAGTATATATATGGCTCGGTGCTCTATTTGCACTTAATATCTGCTCTCTATTCTCCAGTTCTGACAGGATGACATCTTTATGCAACAAACGGGCCTGTTGGATTACTTTTTAAACAGTGGCTGTTTAAATCCCCTTTTCCTGGGGATACTTAAACAGAAATTCAACTTCTTTTACTCTAAGAGCTGCAAGGGAGAATTCACATTACCTGTCTGCCACTTTTAAAACACACATGCATTCCTTAAAGTGTAAAAATAGGTGAATTCTTTTTGGCAGCTCATGAATATTGTTCCCAACCTCCTCAGCTGAGAAGGCAGGGATGTGTCTGCTGCAATTCCTGAACTGGAAGACTCACCGACTGCGTCTCGGAGTAGCAAACCCCCCGGTCAAGAAGGGTGACCAGCTGTGAGCGCAAGATCAAGCCATGGAAGGTCAAGGGTCTGAAGCGTTCCTCCATGGTCCACTCCTCACTGGGAGACTGGTCAGGGTACAGGTTGGGGTAAGGAGTGTATCTGTGATGGATTTAACACCGTGTGTTACAAGCTTCACATACCCCAACTCCCAAAAGAGCAGCTATTTCAGTTCTTTGCAACCTTCTCCTGAACATTTCAGGGACTCTCACTAGGGACAAGCGAGTCTTCACTCCACAAAACAAAGTAGGGGAAAGGGGTCAAGAGCCATTATGTGGTCAGAGCAGCAGAACGGGACAGTCTCCAAACTCAATTTCAAATCACTTGCCATTAAAGCAATTTTCAGCGCCAAATTATTCAGATTCTAATAAAAGCTAAAGCATCTAGCAAAATGTCAGGGTCAGGATGCCATTCATGAAAGTCACAATCACTAACTTAGAAAGTGATTCATTAGACTGGCCTTCTGCTTGGAAGCAACAGCAACACAAGCCTGGTGACCCAGCCCAGTTATCAGAAAGGTGGGATCAGTATCATGGCACCAGATCATTAGCTAGGATAAGGGAGCTTTCCAGAGCTCTCACATTTTTGCAGACAAAAGGACATTGATTTCTGCAGAGATCTTCCCAGGTACTCCATCCCTTCCAGGAAATATGTCTGTGTAGGTGTTTGAAGGAAATTTAAGAGGTGGGACATAATATCAACCCACTTGCCTGGGACTCGGTCACAGGTGTGAGCCAGAGCACTGGCTCCTGAGAGCTGACAAATTACTTCTAAAACATGGATACCAGCACTGTTTCCACAGACATATGAAATGACAGAGACTGTATGAAGCATTCCTTACAACACATCTCAACACATGAAAAAACTCTGTTTCCATACGATTGTGCCTACCAGCATCTCACCTTCTCTCCAGCATTTGTTGCAGCAGATCCTCCTTTTCGGGAGGCTCCTCTGTTGCTATGTGCTCATCACACATGTTACGCAGCTCACTCGAAGGGTAGGATTTCATAGATTGGCTACGCTTGCGCTGCTCTCCAGCTCGGGTGAGGATGCTGGATTTCTGGATACAGTAATTTTCAGATACTCACTAAGCAAGTCAACAGTTATCCAAGAGTGACTATGAACTACTTGATCATAGCTTTGTGCCACCACATAACATGTTCATTAGCCACTGCTGCTGCAGGACTTGTAAGAGTAGCCAATAGGATTGCAATTCAGCAACAAATCCAAACTTTTCCATGTCTACCCTAAAAAGACTACTTTGTCCTCTTAACTTCTGCCTTGCAGAATGCAGCCTGCTCTTTCGTCTCTACCATCACCCAGAGAATGGAATGGAGTTCTTAAAAATTTTGTATTGCAGTAGGTGCTTATCTCTGACCTGAATTCTGCCCAAAAGCCTAAATAACTAAAGCAAGGCCATTTTGTATGCAAAACAAAGCTCTCTACTCTCCAACCCATCAAACAAGCAACTCTTTACCTTGAATTTGATGTTGTTACTTATCAGTTGATTTCCCTTCATGAACTCCCTCTCATTGCCCCGATTCTCTGTCACCACAGGGAAGGCATGATGGACAGTTGTACGCAGGATGCTAACAAGGGACTGGATCCGGGTGTGTGGGTACACATATGTCAAGTTGGGTTCCATGATATCACTGGCTCGTAGCCTGAAGAAACAGAAATCCAAGATTGCTGCATGCATCATGTCAGTGACAGAAGGCTGGTGATGAACAAACATGGAAACAAACCATGGAAACATCTCTAAACAAGATCCTGAAGGAGTCTGCTGCAGTTAAGTTTTGCTAGCTCCTTGCACCTATGTGGCTCCTACCACCTTTATTGTGGTATCAGCAGCGATGGCACAACCGATTTTAATTTTTTTTTTTTAATAACAGAACATTATATCAGTGATGGACTAGAAGAAAGGTAGAACTTTCTAACTTATAATAAAAGAAGTTTTTGGACACTACTGGGAAGAGACAACAGGTGGGAAGAAGATGACATTCCACAATAAGCAAAGTCCAATGGAATGTTTTCACAGAGGTTTTGGTGAACCTCCCAAATCCACCCCACAGATTTCCATCCCATCTACCCCCTCAGAAAGGGCTTCAGCATCTCTTTCCTGCCGCAGGCCTGGTGCACAACTCCTTTCACAGCAGCCCTCACAGCTGCTCCTCAGAGCAACCAGGTTTGTTGGAGATGAAGCATCATCCCCCTGCATTAAAGCATTTCTGAGCAAGAACCCCCACCACAAACGCTAACCCACAGCCTGGCCAAGAGGAGAAGCCTTACTTATCCATTTCTACCCCTGTTTCCCACTCCAGAAGAGGCACTCCTCGCAAGTTCACATGGATGTCATAGATGCCTTTGTTGAAAAAGTCTCCTGTCCACTTGGCTACCTGCATAGCAAACAGAAGATCTACTGAGTTGTTGCTCCAAGTACAAGCAGCCCTGAAAGTAACAAAGATTCAGAGCCAGCACGTGTTCAAGCAGTCAGCAGAAAGCCAGAGCTAAGGCCCTGCACTCACCATAAGAGTGATCATTATGGGGAGCCCATAGGTGATCTCGTTGGTGGACTCAATGAGGATGACGGTCAGGCTGATGGTCATGCGGACCACTCCTCCCAGGAATGCTGCTGCCCCAATCAGTGCAAAGGTTCCTGAGTAGATGTGATCCAGGCCAATGTAACTAGAGCAAAGCACAGAGTCTTCAGATTAGAAAAACCTGCCTGAGAGCTCATGGTGCACCTGCAGCACATCCCTCACAAGCACACTTGATGCACCTTTTGAGGAGGTTGGCGACCAGGCGTCCGAAGGCAGCCCCACAAAGCAGTGATGGTACAAACAGACCACTGGGCACAGAGATCCCATATGTCCAGCAGGAGAGTAAGAAATAGAGAAGGAAGAACAGGGACAGGGTGACTGGGCTGAAAGTACCTGCAACACAAGAAGAATCATGACTAAAGGGGCACAGGTCTGTCCAAGATAGAGTTTTGCACCATCCACCCCTCAGCTCACAGCAGGCTCATCTCACAACAGCTACCAAGCTTCCCAGTCCAAACAGACATGCAGACAATGAGTAAGTGAAAAGAGAGGAAAAGCAAGTCTTTCTTCCCATCAAGGAGACTTTCACCAGTTGTACTAGCAGTCTTCTAGAGCCATGAAGGCCTGAAGATGCTCCTAGCCTTGTGGTGCTAATGACAAGGCTGTTGCAGGTAAGATGGAGCTCTGAAGCTTAAGTGTGGGATGAGGCAGTCTCCTAACTACTCACCATCCTGGTGGAAGAGCTGCAGGATAGCTGACTCCTGAGGGTTGAAGAAGAGTGTGGCCATGTCATTGTACGTTTCATTTGGGCAAAAAAATGTTTTGATGCTTGAATTTACATCCTCTGATATATCCTAATGCAGGACACAAAAGACACAAAGGGTTAAAATTGACTGTCTCCTACCTTTGGGCAGAATGGGAATAACACTTCTGTTACTGTTAGCCATGCCTTGGAAAGTTCAGACCAAACATCAATAGCAGAGATGGGGCCTACAACATAAATGGGCTCCTTGACTCAGAGTCTGAGTTGCTTTGTACAAAAGCACAGTGTAGCTTTCATTATTAACCTAAGCTCCTGCAACCCTCCACAGACTCTCATGCAGTTCTTTTATGTACTGCACGCTGCCAAAAGCTCATTAAGTGCCTGTGCTACTCTGCAGGGTGAACAATATGACAGAATATAATCTTCACATAAGAATCCCTTACCTGCAGGGACAGGGTGTCATTGCCACTGTGCCTGCTGGAAGACATCTGCCGGCATTCCCCCAGAATCACGGAGGCTACAAAGACCACGACAGTGGTGGTCAATGACACAAGCAAGCTCTCCAAGACTCTGAAAGACACAACAGAAACCATACACTGATGCCACACTCAGCACTCTAACCTAGTCCCAGCTCTGCACATGACTTTGATAAAGCCGCAAGAAGCAGCAGTCACCATAGTTTAGCATCAGAATGAGGGACACTGCAAATCAAGTTGAATTATGGCTTGGTTCCCAGGGATTGTCTTAGCTCCCCTTCTTAATTGCTTGCCCCAAAAAGAAGCTATTTCTTCCCAGAGAACACACAGCAGTCACACATGAAAAGCCCCAGGGTCCAGTAATAAGGCTGTTCACATGGAAACAATGTTCTGTATATCCTTACAGGGTAAAACGGTAGATAGGACTGGGCAGGGTGATGTGCAGTCTCTCAATCTCTTTTCTAACTGCTGAAATACACTTCTTTTTCTTTTTAAACGTGGGCTTTGTGTTTAGGAGCTGTCCAGAGCAAACAAACAGCTACTTTCAGAATAACACAGCAGTTCCCTCTCTAAATAGCAGAGATATTGTGGATTTAATTAACCAACATAATTTAAAAAAAAAAAAAAAAGGGGAGATCAGCTATTCCTTCCACATCAGTTTGGACAAGGACACAAAAAAATCCTGCATGGAGATAAAGCTCTGGTTTGTTCAGCCTTTATCATAAAGAGCTCCCTTCACTGCCCTTATAAGAGGGATTGTAATTCTCTCTGTACCACCAGAGTCATCAAAAAATTACAGGGACTGTAACATTTGGCTTCTGGTGTTCACTTTTTTGCTCTGTGGAGGCTTCATTTTGTGATTTTTAAAATACCCAGTCTGGGATTTCCTCCAGTCCTACTTAATGGGTCTTCTAAGATACTTTTGCTTTGGGAGCAGAGATTCCTGTACAAACTCAAGAGAGCACATATACCTGACCAGCTTTGGCTTGGGATGCACATTGCGCATGCGGTACTTGGCAAGCCTCTTGTTCAGGCAGTTAAAGGTGGCTCCAAGAAGACCTCCTACAATCCCCATCAGAATGAAGAAGCCCAAGTCCACAGCTGTCCAGAGGTGGCATTTCTTATCAGACTCAGAGCACTGTACAGAAAAGTGTAAAAAAAAGCATTACAGTAGTTGCTGCAATTTCCTACAAACACTTCTGTCTCCATTGCTGGAGATTTTGAGTAGCTAAGACCAAAGGGGAGCAATTCTGTCTGAGGATATCAATGTATTGCAGATAAGCACCAAGTTGCCTTCCACTGAAAGCATGTGTCGAAAGAAGCCTCCAAACTAACAGACAGAAGCACAGGACTAATAAGAGACTGGAGAGTGGGGAAATAACAATAAATCTTACCTTAAACTCCCCAAAGTTCAGTAGCCCAGGGAGCTGGAAAGACCCCCAGCTTCCAAACTGAATCCCGGAGCGGAAAAAATTTAGGGTGAAGGTGGCAGCCATAGAACAGAAAAGCTGTAGGTGCAAGTAGGACCAAAAAAAAAAATTAAGATTGGTACGGTCACTTCTTCCTTGAGACTTATACCTGGGGAAAGGAACTGACTGTGAAGGGATCAGACTGCAGAGAGCCCAAGCACAAAAGCTCTCTCTCCCAGGTACAGTAAATCTGCTGCGTAGAGCTGTCCCACAGCTCCAGATAGTACCAGGCTCATCTCTGCCCTTGATCTGTAGTAGTTCTGGAGCACTGATAGAGCAGGCAACCTCCCTCCTGCCAAGACAGCTCAGGAAGAGACAGGATAATCCGAACACCCTCACAGAGAAGCGCGCCCAAGGGGAGCCCTCTTCTCAAGGAAGGGACACACTGAAAGAGTCAGAGTCATCACTCACCACTTTCCATGTAAGTCCCTGGTTCCAGAAGGAGGAACCTTCTTCCAAACTAAAAAGAGTGCCTCCAATTGGGGCTCCAAAGGCAGCTGCAACCCCTGCAGCTGCTCCAGCAGATACAAAATCCCTTTTATCCCTGAAATGAAGATAAAAACAATCTCAGTTTATTAGAGCTCTGGAGATGCTTAGGTTCTGCAAAATAAGAGACTATCCCCAATTATGGATATATCCCCGGGATTCAGGAGTGAGAGCTGGAAGCAAAGCTGGCCATGGCAGACACCACCAATTGTTCATTAAGCTTCAGCACTGTGCTCTTTCTGTAAGGCATGAACACAGAGCAAAATTCTGGTACTATGCAACTGCCCAGCGTGTGAGGAACCATCCCAAACCATGGACTCCAGCATCACTTGAAAGAATTACAGAGAGGAAAGGGCAAGAATTTGTTCACATTCAGTTGAACTAGCCTTCTTTGTAGATATCCTGATCATAACAGGTGAGTAACTGAGCTTGTTCCCAACAATGAAGCCATTCAACCATCCACATTAAAGGTTTGAATGGGTAGAGATCTGCTGAGCAGCACAAGAGAACATCTATGAACATTGGGACCAGAGCAGCTTGGAAGAGTGACGCCCTGGTGCTGTCTTGCTGCAGAATGAGACTGTAGGACTGTAGAAAGAAACTGATAAAACAACTGACTGGTTCACCTCAGCCTATCACCCTTGTCCCAAAGAAGACTGCTCACTCATCCTCCCCTCCCCTCCCCTCTACCCTACTGTACACCCTGGGTACAGTACCTGTCACTGCGGAAATAGGGAAAGTTAAACTGGATCTTCCTCAAAGAGATGCTCTGGAACTACAAACGAAGTAAAGATTTAGAAACAGAGGAGATGGAAACTTACTCTTACAAATGGCATGACCAGGACAGTGACTCAGGCCAGCACTAACCTGTGGCAGGCCTGCACCCACGACAGCACCACTGTGAATCATTGGACCCTCTTTCCCGACAAAAAGACCTGGAAAAAGAGGGCTCATGAGGCAACACACTTTCCCCACTGCCACCCTCCCTTGCTGACAATGCCAGAAGAGATCAGCTCACCACTCCCATGCCATAGCACAGCTCTCTGTGCCAAGCCTGCAGCTCCTCAGAGAGGTGCTGACCCTCTCCTCCCTCAACAATCCCAAATGTTTATGAAGACTTGCACAGATTTTGCACTCCAAGAGGGTGGAATCATTGGAAAACAACTGTTACATGGACTCTGAACTCTCCAGGTTATTCTGCCCCGCTGCTTTCAGGCTGTTCCTGACAATGTGTCCTGGAACATTCTCAGATCTCTCTTGGATTGTGCCACAAAGAGTCACACCTGACTAGCCCACTCAGAAAACCACCTTTTTCCCTGATAGTCCTGATCCTTCTGTTTATTCTCTCCTCTATAAATGCGCTCAGGGCTCATGACTCTGCTCCAAACCACCAAAATGATTTTACTGGAAAGGCAGGGCCTTCTGTGCCCTATGTAAGCAGACAGCATTTTTTCCCCTTCAGTGACTCCTTCCCTCAAAAAGATCAACACACCAGAGCCATCCTTACCTCCTGCCACACTGAAGAGCACTCCCATAGCTTTGCACATCACTGTCCGCAGTCGCACAACCCCTGGAACCTTCACCCCATTGAGGTAGCACTTAATTTCAGGAATTCCTGACCCAGCTGCTACAGGCTGCAGAAAAAAAACACTGACACTATGGTGCACTGATTCCATACCAGACCAACAACATCTCAGAGAGCAAGGGACCAAGAGACCCTGCTTAGCTAAATCAAACAGCACTGTGCAGCTAGTTTGATGTTTTGGAGTAGAAAGTGCTTCTAGAAAGGATATTTCATATCAAGGATCTGTGTGAGAGGAAAGGAAGGTTGTGTAAGGAGCACCAACAGACTGAAGTCTTACTTGGATCAGGACCAGAAGACTGGCAAGAAAAACAAAGGTCAGGTTGAACCCCAGCAGCTCCAGCAAGGACAGTGCAAGGCAGCCTTTCTCAGTGCATTCCTCCACTGCTGCAAGGATGGTCAAGGAAAACAACATTCCCCACACCAACACAATCACTTGGTAATATCTGGGCCTCCGAATGGCATCAAGAGCCAAGCTTGTGCTTCCTAATCCAGCCAGAGCAGCTAACACAACCAGTCAGGAAGCCAGGCTTCCTTTTCAAAGCTTAACACTGAATTATGAGGAAGGGAAACCACTACTTCTTTCAGTCTCTGCTTATATACCCAATACTGGAACCATTTACTGGTTTCAAGGGCTGAATTACATAAGCAAGTTGAAAACTTGCTTAATCATGAACTACACAACCAACGGCAGAAGTGTGAGAGTCAGCTGTTCTGAGCAAAACATGGGAATAGAAAGGAAAAGGTCACTTTTGGGTAACAAGGGAGGTAAATAAGGCCCAATGTAAAAGATACAGCTTTGCACCACCCGAAACTTGAGCTGGGTGAAGAGCTGCACGAAGAAATCCACAAAGAGGCCCACCTGGGAAAAAGAAGACAGAATTGCCATCAGGAATAACTACATATAAATAATAAAGACCACCCTATAGTTAGTTCTGTAAGAAATGTGAACACCGGGAGAACAGAAGATGAAGAAGACAAAAGAAGCATCATTCAGAGTAAAGCAGCTTTGGAAACTCAGATTTCTTCCCTCTCTCTCACTGGGACAGATCCATCCCAGAATTATTTCTGAAGAGATGCATTTCTGCACCTGATTAGTACCCATTAAAGTACTAATCTGGCAGCATTTTTAACACCCTCAACATACTTAAGAATACAGGAGAAAACTGCTGTTTCATTGAGGCATACAGTCAGCTGAGCCAATTTTCACAGTTCAGCCATAAACTGGCATCCTTTTTTTATTAAGTGTCTGCTTTGGACAAGTTTTCCTGTATGCAAAATTAAAATTTTGCCAGACTTCTTTACAAAGAAAACACAGCAAATTCTGAAAGGCAAAAAAAGGCTTCCTGAAAAATGGTCTACAGCAATTGGCTATAATTCCAAAAAGACAACTTCAGCTACTAAACTCTCTCTCATCTTGAAAGAGCATGTTTCCTCTTCTTTACTCCTTAGCCATTGACTTCTAAATTATTCTGGCTGAGTCTCCTGAATTTTCCCCATTCCCCAAACAGCATGACCCTTACCAGTCCTGTGCAGACTCCAATAGCAAAAACCAGCATCCACTTCACTGCTTCGT
Organism: Erpornis zantholeuca; assembly: GCA_013400515.1. Lineage (NCBI taxonomy): Eukaryota > Metazoa > Chordata > Aves > Passeriformes > Timaliidae > Erpornis > Erpornis zantholeuca. Next base: position 323,424 of record VZTN01020656.1, read on the forward strand.
ATCTTTGGGCTTTCTGTTTGGAAAGAGGATTAGAAAAAAAAAAAAAATCTATTACAGCCAGAGGGATAAATCAACAGAAAATGGTGACACCAGCAAACTGAAAATAGGAAACTGAAAGACTGAACATCTTGCTCACTTTAAACCTGAAGATTACAAGAGATGTTAGGAGCCATAATCTCCAATAATTTTTTTTTTTTCTGTAATACAGAAACCAGGAGGACACAGAGAATTTCTGTCATAAAGAAAAAAACCCCATAAAACTTCCTGCAGTGGAGCGTATTTAGAATCACAGAATTAGAATCTGGGTTGGAAGGGACCTTAAAGCTCATCTCATTCCATCCCCTTACCATAGACGGGAACACCTTCTCATTCCAGGTTGGTCAAAGCCACATTCAAAAAGGCTTTGAACACTTCCAATCCACAGTTACTCTGGACAATTTCCACGGTTTTAGCTTATAAAAGAATAAGGTCCTACCTTGTTGTCCATGCTCTCCAAAATTTCCAAGTATGGGTCATTGATACAGCGATCGTAATCCAAGCTCTGAAATGCCAAAAGGTCAATTTAGGAGAATCAGATGCAACGGGTTGTGAAAAAAAATTATGTCTAAAAGACCTGGTTAAAGACTACAGAAGTCATTACTATCCCCACCCCCGCCCGGAGATTTTGCGAACAAGAGTAGGAGAAAACACTCCTGGAAACAACTTAATTTAAGTATTTCCATCAGTCAGACCCTGAAAATCACAAAGTGAAAGAACAGAACAATTTCACTGCCCAAGCTGAGAGACACAGTCAAACAAACAGAAGCACAACTGATTTATATCTTTAAATTAGATAAGTCACATTGTACAGTTTTAGACTTCTTTAAGTGTCTCCACTTTGACAGTGCAGGGCATAACACTGGATCTTTATATTCACCATCTCACTACAACAGGAACACTAGCTAGGAACTCCTCACCAGATTAGCAGCATCAATTCTTCAGTTTATCACAGTAGGGAGTTAACAACAATAGTTTCCCAGTCACACTCACAAAACTCCACTAGTTCTACCCACATCTTCACCTTTTCAAGACAAGCAGTAACAGGCTGGGCTGGTGACACCCATACTGACAGCAACTGCTCTAAATACTTCAGGGCGACCATATAGAGAGGGAAAAAGCAAAAATCTCCTGTAAGCAGGAGAATGATACATGGGAAGATCTGCTGTGAACCAGCATGACAACACAGACAGCAGAAAGGCAACTGTGACCAAGTAGCTACAGATGCTTTCTACAGTCACCAGGAAACAAGGGTACCAGAGCCTATAAATCTCACATTGAAGAAGTGGAAAAATGCACCAGACTCTGAAAATGAATTTTCTCAACAAGAGTCTGACTTGAGAGCAGACATTCAACCTACTAACAGGGCTTTACCCCAGAAACATACAAAGATGAGGAACAGTTCTTTGCAAGCACAGCAACTCTTGGTATTTCTGCTGATGCCAAGGCAATCTAATGATCCATTTCAAATATCTGCTCCAGTACAAACTCAAAGAGATCAAAACCTGTCTGCAATTCTTTTCACATTAATATCAGAAGCTGCTATTAGTTAATTCCCTACCTCATAGTCTTTGCGTGGAAGGATCTCATCCTCCTCTTCATGAGTTTCTCCTAGGATCGTCTGCAGAACAAACAAATGCAGGAAAGGAAAATCATGAAGGGAATGACTGAATCTACAGCTGTTCATGAACACTGGTAGCAAATCCAAAATTACAGAAATCCCATACAATTGTTGCTTATAAATTGAAAGTGTGGATTACCAGACGACCTCTTACTTTGGGGTAACCCTACAGGGTCTTACCTTACAGCTTGTCCCTCAGCCAAAAAATCACTTCTATATAGGAGCTCCCGACAGCAAAGTCCTAACCCACATCCCGTTTCCATCACAGCAACAGGTTACAGGGGAGCACAGGACAATAATTTTGAAGAGAGCACTCTGCAGCGCTGAAGTTAGGGAGAGTCCCTGGCAGCACCACTCCCCCTTACAGAGGCGAGGGGCAGAGGCTTCAGGGGCTGGGGTACGAGGCCCAGACAAAGAATGCGGGCCGGGGTAGGTACATTGCGGGGCTCCGGCACTGGCGGTGAAGTGCAGCAAAACGAGCAGGAACGGGCTGTGGCGCCGGGACGAAGATCGGATGAGAGGCTGGGCCAGAAGCAGCCGGCTGAAAGCATCTGAGGTGCCGACACCGGGCCCTGAGGCGCCGGGGCCCAGCGCTACAGCACCGCTCACCGCCCGCCTCAGTCACCCGCCCTCAGGCGTTCCCCAGGGGCGGGTGGGGCCGGGCCGACACCCGGGGTGAAGGGGCTCCGCCAGCACGCACGAGTCCGGGGAGGGACGGGCGGCGGGGGGCTGTCAGGGAGCGGCTGGGGGAACGCGG
>VZTN01020656.1:326204-377176 GCA_013400515.1 Erpornis zantholeuca
GGCGCCGGTCGCAGGTGAGCGGGGCCCGGGAGCGGGGTCCTATCGCTGCCCCAGCGCCGGGGATTCCCCGCGGCGGGTGTGTCTGCTGGCTGCTGCGGGCCGGGCCGTGCTCTCGGCGGAGTCAGCTGAGGTGAAGATCGAGCTGCAGTGACCTGCCTAGCCCCGACCCTCCCCCCGGCACCAGGGACCGCAGGTGCTGCTGCTCTCCTTTTTCCCCGGCGGCACGCGGGGGTGGTGGGCTACCTCCTGCTCTTTTCCCCTGGCTGTCCCCGTGGCCGAGCCGCTGCTCCATCAGCTGTTCCGGCGGTAGATGCAGCCGCGGGCCCCTAGGCTGCCCGCCCGGCCGTCAGCCTGATGCCGTGGCCCTGGAGCAGCCCCGTGCAGAGTGTGTACCCTGTGTGAAGCGTGCATTTGCTGCAGCCGAGTTTAGTCTTGAGGGTAAAACCGCGTTTAGGCGGGGTGCAGACTCCACGCTCTGTGTGTTGGTATCAGCTCAGGGCTGGAAGGAGTTTGAATACCACCAGCATCATAAAAACAGACCAGGTACATCCATGATGAGCATCAGCAATATGCTGAGCCACGGATCTTTGAGCTCTGCAGTATGGCAAAGACAGGAGCAGGAGTATTGACAGATGCTAAAAATTATCTTACTTTGTTGCTCTCCTTGTTGTTTAGGCTTATCTTTTTTCTCTTTGCAATAACTAGATGTATCTGCCAGCAAATCTGTGATGCATATCATGGTAAGGAAATTGTTCCAAATGCTGCCTGTAGACAAAAATCTAAGTGGGCCTTTCTCCTGTCTTCATGATTTGATATTGCCAGTAAGATAAGAGCCTTTCCTCAACAGCAAGTCTCATTTTGTAGAGACATAAAGACATGAACCCATTTTCTATGTGATGGGTGTTAAATCTCAAGTCATAAAACAAAGGTCCTTTGATTTGCCTACAGTGCTGTGACATGCTTGCTAGGAATGAGATATTGGGACTTGACAGCATGTGACTGTGAGCTGCTAGTTTGATCACCAACACATGCTTGGGGATATTTCTCCCAGATTAGTGCACGTGGATGTCAGGCAAAGTCCTCTGAGCTTGGTCAGGGCTATGCCTGTGTGCCCAGTTGGTTTTGCTCTACTTGTCAATAGGTCTGTGTTGCTGATTTTTGCCACAGCCGCTATGTTGGTACACAAGAGATCTAAGGCTCTCAGTTCCTCTTGGCAGCAGAAGGCCTGTGCTTCTTTCTCACATCTGCCAGCTGGAGAGGTTCCTCAGGTGGTAAAAGTAGACTTTCTCCCAAAGGGTTTTGCTTGATTGGCAACTCAAGTGTAAACAGTAGAAGACGAGTTCAAAGTCTTCTTGGCTGAACTAAACTCACAGAGCTTATGATAAGGACTGAGAGTGTGTGCTGGCTCACACAGCTGCTTCCTCCAAAACAGGCTCTGAAGTTACGTAACACTTGGACAACATGCTGCTTCTCAGTGACAATTTTAAGTTTTGGCAGGTACTAAAGCAAATAATGTGGATCCAAATTTTGTGGTAGTGCTTCTGTGAAAGTCTGTAATCCCTACCTCCTTTTAAAGGCACAGGACAGGATATTTTGCAGAGCTAAATAGAGCTGGGTATCCTAAACCTACTTTTACCACTAATTTGCAGTGCTGTTTTGCTTTCTGTAATGCAGATCTTCTTGCAAGGCAGTGAGACAAGGATGATCTCTGCTGGCCTTGTTTCCAAGCAGCCACAATTGGTGACAAAGGGAACAGTGTATCTGGTAAAAAGTTAGTTGAGTGTGTGTAGCGGGACTGGCGCAGGGGACATTTGTCTGTGGAGATGGTGTATCTTGTAGAGAAGGCTAATGGTTGGAAATGCAGCTGTGATGCCAGCAAAGAAAACAAAGGACAGTTTGTGGGGATGGCCTGGTCATCTGTACTTTGTTTCTGACATAGCAATAGTTTGTGCATTCTTGAGTACCTGTCCCATTAGCACTCACTTTCCTACCTACACTAAAGCAGTGCTGCCTTTTGTGAACAAACAGAATGGAAACTGAAGATGGATACAGTCCAAGAAGCAGCTGCAGTAGACAAAAAAACTTTATGCTGGCATGCCCAGCCTGAGGCCGCAAAGTGACAGAGGCCATCACCTAATTCACATGGGCATCCTGGATTGCTGAGTTGTAGTCAGGGCAAAAGTGATGTTGACCTGACTTTTCTGAGAGCTAAATTTGACCCAGCGGACACAGAGGAGCTGAATCAAAGTGGCATGAAGCCAAGTGCTATGTTATTTCTCTCAGCACTATCTAAACATATGCTCTTTATTGTGTTTTCGCCAGATCCCTCTCTACAGCTTACAGTGAAAGCTGGCAAAAGGGAACTCCTTGATGGTGAGGAACATTGGGTCTTGGTGTAGGCTTCTTCCATCATCCGCTGCCCACCCCAGCAGTACCTGGTCCTTGCAGAGACCTGTGTACTGACCATATTCCTTCTGCTCCCCTGTCCAGAGCTCTCACCATGGTTAATGAGACCCAGCATACCTGCAGTGCCAGTTCCAGCTCCAGGTCTGATGGCGGCAGCAGCAGTGGAAGCGAGAGCTCCAAGGACAACTCGCGCTGCTCTACTCCTGTCCTTGATGCCGACCGACACGAGCGCCTGCGGGAGAAGATGCGCCGCCGGCAGGATGCTGGAGACAAGTGGTTCTCCCTGGAGTTCTTCCCTCCACGCACAGCCAATGCTGCTGTCAATCTCATCTCCAGGTGAGCGCTGCAGGGTAGGAGAGGGGAGAGGGGAAGTATATGTGGTGGAGGGCAGGGAAATAGCTAATGAGGCAGGCTCTGCCCCATGCTCTGTCTCCCCTTCCAGGTGACGAAGCAGGTAATGGGGCTGTGCTTTCCTGCTGAGGAGGGTAATGGACACCAGGTAACTTGTCTTCCTTGGAGGCCCTTAAGAGTTAAGTGTCATGGTGGGATTACTGAGGGGCCAGGCTGTTTCCCCTCTCCCATGCTCTAGGAAGATGTAGTAACCCCAATGTCATGTTCTGGGTCTGAAGCACAATGCTGGGGCAGAAAAGTAAAAGCAGAAAATATTCCTTGACGGACAGTGTGCCAAAATCTCTGAAGCAGATTCCCACTTCCTTTCAATATTCATCCAGCAACTATGGTTTGTGCCTCAGTATTACAGTTTTAGCCTCTGACAGAAGTGTCCCCATCTACATGCTAAATGAAAGCTGATAGGTCTCAGCAGAGCTAGGAGTTATTCTGGAGCCCCAGGAGCCGCCATGTACTTATTTGGAGGAGAAAGAGAGTATGTCATAATTCTCTTTGTAATTGCTGTATGCCAATGCCATATGTTAAACAGAAGGGTCTGTTCCACCTTGGAGGAGGAGAGAGACAAGGAAGCCCTTGTCTCCTCTTTCAGGCACACTTAGGAATACAACAGAGTTCTGGTCCATCTTTTTGTGTTTGTGGCCTCTGCAGTTCAAGCTGGCAAAAGGGGGCTGCAGCATAGTCTCCCATCTCAAAAGGAATGGGACTTGCATTGCTGTCTGTCAGAAGCTGTATCAGAACTTCATGCATGAAGGGAGAAAGTTTGTTGACCAGAGAACACCTTGGTTGCCTCTTCTTCAGAGAGATTGTAAGCTCTTCCCCATAGAGCCTTAAATGAGAGCTTTCCTTATTTACATTGGCCACTTGCTAAACTCTTAGTGCAACACTTTTCTGGTCTATCCTGTTGCTGTCATCCAAGCTCTCTCTGCCTGCTCCTGGCATTCTAGGAGCAAGCAAGATATTCCAGGCGTAGGGAGGGGATTTGGCTACCTGGTGTAGGCTAACACAGCTCTAAACCCCACAGGTTTGACCGCATGGGAGCAGGTGGTCCCCTTTTTATTGATGTGACATGGCACCCTGCAGGGGACCCAGGATCTGACAAGGAAACCTCTTCCATGATTATTGCCAACACTGCAGTCAACTACTGTGGCCTGGAGACCATCCTGCACATGACATGCTGCAACCAGACCAAGGATGACATCACAGGGCATCTGCAGAAGGCCAAGCGGCTTGGGTTGAAGAACATCATGGCACTCCGTGGAGGTGAATCCTTCTGTCCTGTGATGTGTAGTGCAGAGGCTGTGCTGCTGTTGTGTTCAGTTCCAGGGTAAAAACAGAGAAGTAACATTTAGGGGCTCCTTCTGCAGGAATTAAATGCTGAGACTGTGTTTCACCTGAGCTCTTTGTTAGCAGTCCCTCCAGCTCAAGGACAGACAAAACCAGTTCATAGGTAAAACTGTGTATTTGGAAGTTCATCTCTGTCTTCCTTTTGATAGCAGGAGGTTTTTATAGAACTAGCAAACCTGAATTCAGCAAACAATTGGAGAGAGCTGTAGGTTTGTTCTCTTTTCAGATCCTGCTGGTGAGGAATGGGAGGAAGAAGTAGATGGCTTCAACTATGCTGTTGACCTGGTTAAGCATATTCGCAATGAATTTGATGATTACTTTGACATCTGTGTGGCAGGTAAATAACTTCTATTGCAGAGTGTGCAGTAAGGTCTGAGACAGGGAAATCAGCTCAGCAGTCCCTCCCTGGACCTGGGCTGTGACTGTACAATCAGGTTGGATACTTCCTAATTTTTGCATGTTGTCCTGACCACATTTTTCATTTTTTCTCCTCCCCAAAGGCTACCCCAAGGGTCATCCTGAAGCAGAGAGCTATGAGGCAGACCTGAAGCACCTGAAGGAGAAAGTCTTTGCTGGAGCAGACTTCATCATTACACAGCTTTTCTTCCAACCAGAAACCTTTCTCAAGTTCATGAAGGATTGTCAAGCCATTGGCATCACCTGCCCCATTATTCCTGGCATCTTTCCTATACAGGTGAAATCCAGTAATTTGGGTTTGGGGAGGTAATTATTATCTAGGCTGATAGGTGTTTGTGGGTCAGGGCCTCAGATAGGTCTGTAAATATCCTCCACAAAATTTCAGGGAAGAGAGAGTGCTGAATGTGATGCCTTAGGATTTTAGCTTTTATATTTTTCGTACATTTGTAGTTCTGCAATTCTTTGGTGTGTAACTCTAAACTCCATATAGACTGTTAACTACTGTTCTCCCATTTTGGTCAGACAAAACAATTCCTCTCTAGGCCTGAAACTCAAGGACACCTTACTGTCTCAGGCCCCAAGAAATGTAAACAGAAGTGAGTTGGGGGGAGTACACTTGTGGTAAATTACTTCATTACCTGAAGCTGTAATTGGAGGATTAACCCCCAATATGCAAATGGACCAAATTTATAAAAGTGTGAAAAGTCGTGACACATCATCCATTTTGGGTCTAGCCCCTGGGAGCTTTGACTGCCCTAATGTACCTAAAGGCCCTTCAATAAATATAACTGCTTCTTATTCTTCTAATTTTGTCTAGCCTCTAGGTTTTTAGGTAGTCCCACAAGGCATCACATGTGATAAATCTGTAAGTGATTTGCCAAATTAAACTCTTAGGCAGCTAATAAGCTGAAAAGGTTTCTTGTGCCAATATGGTAAAAAAGGGATATAAAGGACAGTGGCCTGCCAGTCCTGAGGTCACTCAGCATGCTGGGCTCAGGCAAGGCTGTGGGGAGAAATCACCTAAAGTGACAGGACCTGGACTGTGTTACCATCCTAGAGATGGGGCCTGGGAATAGACTCCAGGAGCCCCAATTCTAAATCTCCTGCTACAAAATCGAGATCAAGTACCTGTGTTACTGGGATGGTAAAAAGGAGTCTTGGAAAAATGACATTCTTCATCCTCATCCAGGGTTACCACTCTCTGCGCCAGCTGGTGAAGCTCTCCAAGCTGGAAGTGCCTCAGGAAATCAAAGATGTGATTGAACCCATCAAGGACAACGATGCAGCTATCCGGAACTATGGGGTGGAGCTGGCAGTGTCCATGTGCCAGGAGCTGCTGGACAGTGGAATGGTGCACGGGCTCCACTTTTACACCCTCAATCGGGAAGTGGCTACAACCGAAGTCCTAAAACGCCTGGGCATATGGAAAGAGGACCCCAGGTGAGCAGAATGTGTTGGCTTCTGTTAATTCCACTTTCCCATCCATCCATCCACTGAAGGTACAAACAGTGGATGGGTCAATACCTCTACTCTCCCTTTTATCCCTTTATCACTTTTTTTACATTTAGTAGTTCACCCTTCCTTCCACAGATCTCCAACAAAAGCTGGAAGGAATAGAGGGGGCCAAAGGAGGAGTTTCTTTTAGTCAAGTAGCTTTAAAGTAACCATGCTGGGACTTTAAAAACCCAGAGCTCAGAGCTGCCACTTGAAAGAAGCATGTTTTTGATGCCCATCACAACCCATTACAGGCTAGGGGTATGCTCCCACTGTGGATTTCTAGGGTTCTCTGCAGATGAGAAAGGGAATGTGGAGTTCTCTCCGAGTCCACAGGCTTCAGCACAGACAAGAGGAAGCAAAGGAAAATTGACGGCTATTTTTTATCTTTCCTTGAAGTAGCTTCCCGTAGTGCTTTGCCCTTACCTTTTCTTATTTCAAGTGTAAGTCCTGTACCTTAGCATTAAATAGACCCCTACTGATCATTCTGTGAGGGAGCTGAGTAGGAAATATTTTCCATAAAGGAAGAACTTGAGTTTCCTGTCCTACTTCTTGACAAACAGAACTCTTCTCACCTCATTATTTCTCCCCAGGGGCAAATTGCAACATGGGAAAGGCTTCCAGCCTTTAGTGGAAAGTCAGCAGAGGAACTGTGTTAACATCTGCTTGTCCCATGCAGGCGACCTCTGCCCTGGGCAGTCAGCGCTCACCCCAAGAGAAGAGTGGAAGATGTCCGGCCAATCTTCTGGGCCTCCAGGCCAAAGAGTTACATCTATCGAACTCAAGAGTGGGATGACTTCCCCAATGGCCGATGGTAAGCTGTCACCTGCAGAAGGGCAGAGCTGCAGTAGGAAAGCCTGGTGTCCTGAGCACACTTCAGGTGTCTTCATAACAAAGTGGTCCCGCGTTGCTTGGATTTGAGTGAGGTGAGGTGAATGGCACCAAGATGTTGAGACTTTTGGTGTCTAGGTGGGTTTTGTTGTGTACTTCTCTTGCTGGTTGGCTGTCTTCCTGCATCACCAAATCGACTCATCTTCCTCAGTGACTTCAATACTGACTTCAGTTCTTCTCCCCTTACAGGGGTAACTCCTCCTCTCCAGCTTTTGGAGAACTGAAGGACTATTACCTCTTCTACCTGAAGAGCAAGTCTCCCCGGGAAGAGCTTCTGAAGATGTGGGGAGAAGAACTTACTGGTGAGGAAAGTGTCTTTGAGGTGTTCACATGTTACATCACTGGAGAACCCAACAGGAATGGGTACAAGGTGAGTGAGAGCCCAGGAAGGGATGGTCAGTGTGGCACAAACAGTAATGCATGTTTCCTCTTGCTCCTGGTACCACACTGTTCTTCTTCTAAAGAAGAATTGGCACTTCTCTATTCAAAAGGATTTCCTGGCACACTGGTTGAAGGGGGTCCAGCAGCCAGAGCTAGGGCTCAGCATAAAAGGAAAGGTCCTACAGTATGACAGGACTGGTATCAATTGACTTCAGCAGTCACTCTTACAGTTGAGCATATCCTAACCGTTAAACCAAACCTGGGAATTCTCTCCTGAAGCAGGTGTGTTTGAGACCAAACAAATCTGAGGCACTCCTGAGTTCTTCAACATCCAGAGAGTAATCAAAGGGTTGTTACATCCATTGTGAACCATCCTTTCTCCTCATGGTAGGTTACATGTATGCCTTGGAATGATGACCCTCTTGCTACTGAAACCAACCTTCTGAAGGACCAGCTGGAGAAGGTCAACAGACGAGGAATCCTGACCATTAACTCCCAGCCAAACATCAATGGCAAACCATCTACAGACCCCATTGTAGGCTGGGGGCCCAGTGGAGGTTATGTTTTCCAAAAGGTACTGTACTACTCTGGGCTAGGCAGTAAAGAGTTATAACCCAGTTTGGTCTCTGTTAGGTTGGGAAGTCCCAGGCATACATCCACATAATCTTTCTGCCTGCTCCTTATCTTAATGCATGCTTGGTGAGATGAGGCAAAGCTCCTTTGGCATCTTAAGAGCCACAATGCCATCTCTATGGCTCACTTCCCAGTTGTTTTCCCTCACCTCAAAACATCTATTGAACATCTCTAGAGTTTCATGGTTGTGCTCTCAGCAAGTAATTATTGGTATCCTATTTCCAGAGCAGGACTGTGACATTTTATATATACACCTGTGCCTGCCCCGTGTCTGATTCAGTGATGCACAAAGCACCCAGATTTTTCCTAAAATGGGAATCAGTGAGCTAGTATCTCTACCACCCAGTACCTCATGGTGATAAAGGGGTATTTAAAAATGTCCTCTGTCCTTCTGTAAGGCAGAGTTCTCCACAGTTGCCCCCCGCCCACGCACTATGCTGTGCTGTTCAGACAACTGTCAGTTGTCTTGCCATGCCTGTCTCCCACTGTCAGGCATTTCAGGCCCTAGAGCCTTGCCACTAATGGCTGTTATAAGAATATCCCATCAAGGTAAATGCCAGGGAAGTAGCTCATACTGGAAAACAAAGCACCCTTGTTCAAAAGGGATCCAAACCAGTAAAGCCAGAGACCAGCAGATGGCAAATGCAGTTATATTTTCAAAGGAAAAAATTCCCCTGAGGTGAGGGAAATCCATCATCTCACACAATAGCCAGGAAATGGGGGGAGGGGGAGCAGTTGTTGGGAGCAGCCAAGCACAGAGCAAGTACAGAATTTGGTCGTATAAGCACATGGGGAGAATTGTGAACAAAAGATGAGAACAGGGAGTGGTGCTTGGGAGAGCCCAGCTGACACCCCTGAGTTCTGCATTCACCAGGCTGGGCTGCCTTGGCAACGCACTGCTGTAAAATAAAGGTTAAGCTCAGGCTTCTTCCAAGAATTCTGGCACAGACTGCTTCCTTGTGCAGCAGTTGTGGTTACACTGGAGTTCATTCCAGCTTAGCTGCTTGTGTGGATGCAAAACAGGAAGCATGTAGCTTTGAGTGCACTGTTCTTGGGCTGTTCCCTCTGCTCTCCCCAGTTATTTTTTTCCCTAGCTCGCTTACTAATTTGCTCTGCCCTTTGCTCTGTAGTATGTGTTTCTGGGGATGAACATAGAAGGCAGCCCAGGCTCTACAAATGTCCTTGTTTACCTGTATTTGTCTCAATTCTGCCATGATTTAAGGCTCTAATTCTCTTCTTCCTTCTCCATCCCTCCCTGCAGGCATACCTAGAGTTCTTCACCTCCAGTGAAATTGTCACGGCACTGCTCAAAGTCCTGAAGAAGTACGAGTTGAGAGTGAACTACCACATTGTCAATGTCAAGGTAGGCTGTTATTGACAGGACACATTCCTTTCACCACCTTGGGAGAGAGATAAATACCAGATATTCAGACATGAGGGCTGATGAAGGGAAGGGAAAGTAAAGCAAGTCAGCTGCGGTGTGCAGCATCTGTCTGGTCCCTTAACAAGGAGAGGGAAAATAAACTTTTTCCAACTCGCTCAGTCCCTCCTCCACCAGTTGCTTCAGAAAGGTTTTCCTTCCTTTGGCAGGGCCAGAATATCACCAATGCTCCAGATCTGCAACCCAATGCTGTTACCTGGGGCATCTTCCCAGGGAGAGAGATCATCCAGCCCACTGTGGTGGATCCTGTAAGCTTCCTCTACTGGAAGGTGAGTCCTCCCTTCTGCTGGATACATTGCTGTGATGCTCTGGAAGTTCAGAGTGTCTCGTTTGGTTTTAGCCTCTCACACTTCTCACAGTTGAGGGCTGTTGCTATGTTGGCTTGGAGAGGTACAGGTCTTGTTCCTCCTGCTCCCTCAGCTCCAGCAAGAGCAAGTAATGCTCAGCAAGAGCAAGTAATACCCAGTAATGGGGATCAAGAGCCACTACTGTTACTGTACCAGTCCTCAGAGTGCTGGACTCTTCCTCCTCTTACACACACAGGGGCAGCATTGAGCCATCCATTGTACTGCAAATGTGTCTCCTTTCAGCTCTGGGCACTTCCTGCTGACTGGAAAGCACAGGGCTCCTTGCTCAATTCTTGCCATCTTTACTGAGAAGAAATGAGCCACAGTCTGACCAGTCATGTGTGACACTGGGTATTCTAACTTAAGTAACATGAAGATGTTACACAACTGCTAACTTTCTTTTGTTCCATGGCAGGATGAGGCCTTTGCACTATGGATTGAGCAATGGGCCAAGCTGTATGAAGAGGAGTCACCCTCTCGCATGATCATCCAGTACATCCATGACAACTATTACTTGGTCAACCTGGTGGACAATGACTTCCCACTAGAAAACTGCCTCTGGCAGGTTGTGGAGGATACCTTTGAGCTACTGAACTCTTCAACTCAGCAGTGAAAATTCTTCTTCTACTCTCTTTCTTCCCCCTCCCATCCACTGACTTCAAGGAAAACAGCAGCTCCTGTGCTGACAATGACCACACTCCTAAGCCCAGTGACCGTACTGGTGCTCTGATCTACCCACACTATGTCCTCTTCTGTCCCCAACACAAAGGCTCCCTGACCATTCTCACTGAAGAAGAGTCAGAACTACCTGAACCTCTGAGCTGAGGCTCCAGACTAAGCCCAAAGGTCAGGTCTGCAGGATGAAGAGCTGCTAATCGTGGTTATGCTAATTACAGTAATGGGAGAACACGGGATTCTGGTAATTTTCCCATGCCAGAAATGCTGGCATGGGGACAGAAACACTCCTGTCAGCTGCACCTATACAAGGGGATTATTTCAGCAGTTACCAGCCTGGACAAGAAGGTCAAATTACTTTTTATATTACACTCCTAAAATGTATTTCTTCATAGTTTATCATCAGGCTCTTTTGCACTCACTCCAGAAGAAGGTTCAAGTTTTCTTCCTAACTTTTCTCCTTGTATTGTATTTCCTATCTTCTTTTTAATAGGACTATGTGAATTTCCATTTTGGATAAGACTAAGTAGGAATCACACTATTTCCTAGATTATGTACAATAAAATACACTCATACAAATGTCTCTAGGCCATGCTCCAGCAGAGACTCATGTTGTTGGCTAATTAATCACCTGGCTCAAGGGAAAACTTTGAGAAAATCGATTGTTTCTGGGGCAGTTCTGCCTTCACTTTTTGGCCCCAGAGTATGGCCAAAGTTCCATGGTAGAGCGAAGAAAGTTTAAATCCTAGAATGTATCGAAAGTAGCCAGCTCCACTATTTGGCTCAGTTCTGCAGGGTCATGGGAGTTGTAGTATCCTTTTCCAGTGCATGTAAGGAAAGATAGGTTATCTTTCCTGATCTAAGCTTATCTTTCCTGACCTAATGACTCTTAAAAGCCTTAAGCCTCACAGCATTGGAATAAGAGGTTGGGGAAGCTACTGAGGCTGCTTTGTGTACTTAACAATCCTGCAAAGCTGCCACAGGCTAGGAAAACGACCTCGGGGCAATTCCCAGTGGGATTTCAAGATCCCCACCATGCTGTGAGCATCTCTTTCAAAAAAGCAAGGAAGAAAAGCCTTTTCCAGATTCTTCAGACCCTCTTGTTACAGCTGTCTGAGACTGGGCTCCTATATCCAGGGTAATTACAGGGCATCAATCACAGAGCAAGTAATGGGAAGGCTGGGGATCAGACATGCCTGTCTCGCCTCAGCAAAGCTTTTGGTGCTCAGCTGTTCCCAGCAGGTTTCTTCATCCCTTGCCCATTCAGCACAGAAATGAACCAGCAGGAAGCAGTCAGGAGGTTGGCCACCCACTGAAAGGCTTAATGAAGAGCTGATGGACCTAGACAGGGGGAGGAGGTGGGAGCCATGTGGAAATCTGCCCTCCCAGGGTAAAAGCCAAATCTAAAAATAAAGACCTGTGTTTGCACTTACCCAATCCAGACTTTGGAATCAACAGCACCCACAAACTCCTTCTCATCTCTACAACTGTATTTGCATACTTCCCCCTTGACACCAAGCTCCTGTCCAGGGAAAACACTGAGTAAAAGGAAAGCCTATAAGGTGTTTTTTTTTGACCTTTAATCAGAACTCCAGCAAATGCAGGGTCCAGAGGAGAAGAGAATGCAAGCTCATAACAACTGCGAGTAACTCTCCATTTGTGCTGCTAAGGAGGTAGGATACAAGTCCTATAAAGAGGACCTTTCACTAGGTACCATCTCTTCCTGGTTGTTCTTTGGCTGTCATCCTTCTGGCCTTGCAGCACTGCTTTTATCATAAAGAGCAGAGTGCTGCAGAGCGTTCTCTTTCTTGACAGCACAGGACCAGCTCTTTGTTGTGACAGTAGCTGTATCCTCCATGTGTCCTGCAATGAGCAGCAGCTGCGGGCAGTCCTCCTCCATTCAACAGGATCCTTTGTCCTTGCGCTGGAATGCTGTGAGCTGCCGCCACCTTCCAAAGGCCTGAAAGAAGAAAGTAGACAAATCAAACACTCAAGTTACCCTTGAGGGGTTGCAGCCATTCTTACAGAACTTGTAAACATAGCTTTCCTTCAAGCAATGGCTCTGCCAGCTGCCTCACCCTTCACTCAAAACCCTTCCCTGTCTCTCCTGGAGCCAATATGGGGCATGCAGAGTACAAATCAATGTACTCTGAAAAGAGAAAGAAAGACCAATGCTCCCTCTGCCCTCTAATTTCAGTACCTGCTCCTGTCTCCTCAAAGGAGGGCCTAATCCTGTATGAATCTTCCAGAGGCAGGCAGAGGAGCAAACTGGGTATAAGTTCTAAGGCTTTGCCTGCTCGCTCAAATTCATAGTGATTTGCTTGCCCTGGGTGCAAATCAGCACAGTTCTCCTGCAGCAACGCCTGTTTCTTCCCTAAGTGGGGTCTCAAGAGGCAGGGGATTAGGGGATTAACATCACAAATAACAGCAGGGAAGGGGGCACACGTCAGGGAAATTGACTCCTGACAGAAAGCTTCGAAAAACACCCATAGATGAACCCATGTAGAGCTGGACACTTTTTTCCTTTTTTACCGGCAAGTCCCATTCCTTGATGTATTCAACTTCTCCCAAAAAAAGTGCATTGGCAGGGAGAGAGATATACTGAACACCAGCTGTCCATCTGGGGTTCTTTTTGTATCACTGAGGTCCAATAAATTGAAGCAGTCATAAATGCTTACCTGAGACAGGAGGCTCCTGGCTTCCTCTTCCAAAAGTTTCTGCACCACGCAGCTTTGCAAATATCTTTGTCTCCATACCCTCCAGGCCTTTCCTATCAGGTGCTGCTGGTCCTGCCAGGAAAAGAGGCAGCACACAGATTAATTGGGCTCTGGCAGGCAAATTAACTCACTTCCCTCCAGTCCCACCTTGTTCCAGTTGCTTTCCCGATTCCCTCTTAAATGACTTTGCATTGATAACAAACAGAGCTGACTGCTAACAGAGCTCTTGCTGAACTATGTCTCCTGCAGATAGTGTGGCTAATTAAGTCCCAGTACCCTGGGGAGAGGACAATGCCCCATTGTGCTACAGCACAGCTCCTCAGTGACTATGGAGATGTCCACACTATACAGGCATCATCTTGTTACCTGGGCAGGCTAGAGCACACCTCACACAGCTAATGCCCAGGAACCAGGCAGAACATGGGTGTGAGCAGAAGGGGAAGCCAAATGATAGCTCTTGGTAAGCTGTGGACACCAGTGGGATGTATCAGAAACACAGACGAGGACAAAGATTGTAATAATTGCTGTGAACTTTTTGCACAGTCTAGACAAATCCTGTTTCAGCTTTCCATCTGTAAGGGCGAAGCACAACTAAATTCATGGATATGCCCATCTGTCAAGCTGGCATTTCAGAAAGAACAATGGAAAAACTAGCCAAAGCAGCAAACCAGGATTTCTGGTGCACTCCCGTACTTGTTAAACTCCCAGGTCTCATCTCCCAGGATGCATGTGAGGCTACAGCCAGAGTAGACTTGCCCAGTAACACCCAAAACTGCCACTCCAGTGGCACTGGACACCTACCAACACCTGAGCCAGTATCACCACCCTGCTGGCTTCCCTCCACTGATGCCATCCACTTGCCAGACAGAGCAGTCTCCTGTCATGCTGACATTGGTGCAGTACCACCATGTGATGCCACCACCTCAGGTATTTCCTCCTGCAGGCAAAGGAGGCAAATAAGCTTTACCAGCCATACAAGGGAGCCTTTCCCTGACGATATCAGCAAGAGGAAGCCCAGAGCCTCCACTCCACTTACCCAAGCCACTTCTTGTCCCACTCCTCCAAGTCTACCTCTGCTGTGTTCTCCTGGATCTTTGCATGTGCATCAGAGAGTCCTACCACATCAGGTCTCTCCAGCAGCCTTTCAGTCCTGTTTTGGTTCCTGTAGAGTACCAGCCAGCGCTGAATGGCACTGGGAAAAAGTCCAGTTGGTGCTGAATCTTCTTCTCTGCCTCTGCTTTCTAAGAAACAAAAGAGGAATCACATAGGAGCTAACCTTGGAGACAGAGAGGGAGAGATCAAAGCTGCCATGAGCCCTTAGTCCTGTGACTCCTGAACACAGAAGAAACCTACTGAGTCTGATTGCCATGAGCTCCTACACCACAGAGGAATTCCAGTCATTTAGATGATAAACACTAATCCCCTTCCCTCCTCACTCACACTCCCCACATGGCCTTGTAAAAGGAAGAGAGGACAGAAAATCTTCTTACTCATGGGCCAAGAGAGAGACATCTTCCTGCTTTTCCTAACACCTATGAGGGTACTGCGCAGCCGTAAGCATTGGGAAAAGGCAGCTGCTCTGGTCCAGTAGTTGCAGGCCTGCAAACAGAAATAACACGGCTGCAGCCAAGAGTAAACACAATGCACACAGCACTCACACAAACCAGTCTCAGAGAGACAGTTAGGCTCACAGCTCTGCAGGTAGCTTAATGTGCTAGACCCCAGGCTGGAAACTGCACAGATGAGATCCCAGCAGGACTGACTCAGCCCTTCCAAATCAATCGACCTCTTCGTAGTTTGCTAGCTGTGAGCCTTTTGAAAAAAGCTGCAACTGACAGCTCACTCTGCTCTGCAGGGACAGTGATTATCCCATCTTATCTTTGAGTAGAGAGGAAGAAGTGCTCTTATCTCTCCGGTCAAAATGTCTCCCTTCCTTATTGCTGTACTCCATATGGTTGTTGCAATCAGTGCCAGATTATGATGATGAAGTTGTGTGCACAGTCTCTGAAGAATTTCACAGCAGGGACTAAGCAGTCACCACAAATCAAAACAGGTTTTTATACAAGCCTTGTCACACTATCTCAGTGCCTCATGACTCACTGAGTCTTCGTGAGGGAACAGACAGTTAATAATATCTGTCTGATAGGGACCTTTATCTTCTCTTACTTGTTTGACAGTAGTCACAGATCGCAGGTGCAGGGCTTGCTGTCCTCTTGCAGCCACTCGCCAGCGGTGACATGCTTTACCTGGAGAGGGCTCCTGCCACTTGTGGTTTCTCCCTCCCGGCACTTGTTCAGCTCTCAAGAGTTTGTCCCTCCACTTAGTAAAGCTCACAACCAGGAGGCAGTGCTCTCTGACTCTTTTAAAATAAGAGAGGGCTTCGTGCTGCCTCAGTCTACATGCAGCGACCTGGGCCCAACTGACGAGGCATCTGAAAAACAGTTGAAAGCTCAGAAAAGACAAAAATGCCTGAAGTCACAATTCCATATCAGACCAAATTCCACCTTCTCCCCTGCCCTGCAGTGTCCCACATAAATGGTCAAAGCAAGCCAAAGAGCATTCGACAAGAAAAAAGCCTGTTCCTATTATTCTTTCTGCAATCAAGATTTATGCATTGTTCTCCATGCCACTTATTTTTCCAGTGCCTCGTCTTTGGGAGGACTCTTCAACTACAGGATCTTTCTGCTGAAAACCTGCCCTCATTTTACTTCAAATTCCCAGCACTGTTACCTGTCACCTAATCTAAGTCCAAGAGAATGTCTGCTTCCCTCTGGCCATTTTAGCATTTCCTTCTCTTCAATGGCCTCTGCAAACTGACTCCAATCTTATACTGTGATTTTCCTTTGCCTACAAAACAAATGCTTTTCCTAGGCTGCCTTGCCACCACATACTGGATCCCTGAAAAAAAAAATTAGTCAGTCTTCAATCTACTTCTGTGCTAGCAGCTGACCTGAAAGATGGTGTTTATGAAGGCTTTTTCACAATGGGTTGAGAATAAAACTACTAAAATCTCCTTCAGCACAGAACCCAGCAGATTCCTTAAGCCTGCTTGCAGCATTTACGACAGCAGCTTGTTGTCAAGATTCAGATTTTGTTTCTTGGCTGTCACAAACTGAGGCCCTGTGTATGTCGGATGTACAACTAGAATTTTTAAGGAGATAACTTTATTCAAAAAAATCAACAACTTCAGGAGTTACTATTACCAGCACTGTAAATCTGCACCCTCAATAATCTCTCTGTATCTTGCAGGCTGATGCACAGGAGGCCAGTCTTCCTCTGCAACCAGAGACTCCAATCCACTTTTAACTCCTGGCTTATCCTTTTGGTTCCTTGTTCCATTCGCACCTTCATTATGAAAATCACCCCACTGCACCATAGGGCAGAGCTGTAAATATCCTGTGCCTGGCAGGCTTTTTGGAAGATCAAGAGAAGCTATTGCAGGTTATCCTAGCATGAAAAATGCCCTGCTCAGAAGAGACAGGGCAGAGCCTCTACCGTATCCAGGGGAGAAATTAAAACCACTCTCTCATTGAAGGAGACTCAGAAGGAAGATTAATGATGAATACACACTCAACAGGAAGAAGCAACATTAAGGGCTTCTCCCAAATACAACTACCACGAGGGAGCCACACAGATGGATTTGCAGAGGAAAATGCAATTGGGTGGGGTAAGTACAGTCTAAACATCATAGCCACCAAAATTTTACTGGGTTTTTAGTTGCTCTTTCCTCTGCAGATCTCTGTGTCCCCTCAGTCTGAACCTGCAATTCAAAAGAAAACCTGCTAGGGCCAAAGCTGCACTTCTCATGCCTCAAATGAATGCTTGGCATAAATAATCTTATTCATTCTTATCCTTCTGAATTATCTCAGAGAAACACCTCAACAATCCTGGTTCACTACAGCTGGACACTTTTCTGCACTTAGGCAGGCACTGGCCTCATACAACATAAACCACAAACAAAACTGTATTTAATGAGAAAGCCACTGAACACAATTAAGAGAGAAAAAAAAAAAAATTCTTGTGCTTCACCTATATTGTAATAACACCAAGATGAGTTGAATATCATGGTTGTCCCTTCATAAGCTTTATACTGCTTTGCTGCAGGAACAAATTGAACTCTATTTTTCACATTAAACTAAAATCAACACACTGTGTCCAGATTCAGATTTGGAAACATCAGATCTCTGTAAGACCTCTGCCCACTATTCCTTTCAGCAAATACTGAAGGGAAAATGAGGCTTTCAATTTTTAAACTACACAAATTTGTTTGCATGTCTCCCTCACTTAGTGTACAAATACCACTCTGCACAACAAAGAGTGAATACAAGTTCTGGAAAGAAAAGAATTTTTGAATGAGAAAAATGAGGTGGGGTGTGAGGTTATAGGTAAGATATCCCTTAAAATAGATCCATCCTCAGAGAAGTGCTCCTACGGAAGCTCCATTTACACAAGTTATTTGCACTTTTAAACCCAAGCTCTGCTCTGAATACAGTGGACACTACTACATAAATTGCTCTTCATGCAGATTCCCTTGACAATGCTTTGAGAGCAAGAAACAAACCTGTGCAGGAGAAAACGTTCCCAGAATAAAACAGCATATTTCTGCTTCCTGGTTTGGTAATACCATGTCTGCAGGACCAGCCTCTTCTTCTCCTGGCAGCTGTGCCAAGCCCATTGCTGCTGCAGTTCTCTCAGAACACACTTCCCTGGGAGAGAGCACACTTTCCTGAGCTCAGCCCAATGACTGTTTCTCCATTGCAGAGTCCAGACAAGAGCTAAGAATACATCTGCAAACACCAAATGGGACCAAACTTGCTAAGATTTCCTGTCCTCTCTTTACCAGCTAAAGAGACTTTTCAATTCACCTTGTAGTTTTTTGTCTGCAAGGCAGTCAGACCTTCTTTTAAATTTTCTCTGCAAGGGATCACAGATTGCTTCCACTCTTATCTGCAAGGCAGTTTTCCATTAAAAATTGGGACTTTTTCTTCCCTGGCACAGTGCAAGTACTTAGAACATATGGAATTCCTTGAGGGACCAGGACTGTGAAGCTACCCCAAAAGATAGATGCTGTTCCTGCTGAAGCAAAACCTGACTGCTTGGTCTGAGGAGACATATTCAAACTTGGAATGCTGTATGGAACTCCATTTAACTCCCCAGTTGCTAAAACACATGGCTTGAACACTTTTGGTAGTGCAGAGAGGTGCCAAAGGAGCATCTTCCCTAATATAAAGCACTACAAAACAGTAGGGCATGTGTCCTGCTGATAGCCATAGGAATGCAGTGACACGTGCACCTACTGACTCCTGGAGTAGTAAGTGCCTTTCCAGAAGAGAAGTGCACAAAATTACAGCCCAAAGTATGACTTTCTCCATCCCAACCATTCTACACACACAAGTGATACAGTGTGATGGGGCAACTCACTTTGCCAGCAAGAATGCCAACGCGACAGAGCATCAGCCGTCACCTGGTGAACATGACACCTGAATCTCCGGTCAACTTCCACCTTCTGGGTCAGTCTCCTTTTCCACAGGCTGAAAGCCATCTGGAAACAATGAACTTCATGTTTTAGGGCTGCTGCTGCTTTTTGGTTCTTATTTTCCATGACCCATTGGTGCCAGCTGAGAAAGGCTCTGAGAAGGACAAAGGTCACTGCATTGACTGTGGGAACAACTCACAGAGATGCACATCCTGGTAACTGAAAATTTAACAACAAACATACACACGAGGGAGTTTTGGAAACACATCTGATCTGTTAACATCCTTTCCCATTTAAATGTCAGGAGAAATGAGGGACAGGACAAGCTGTCGGAAGTAAGGTGTTCTGTCCTGGCTGTGCCAAGGCTGTTGCACTCTTCAGCTTTGGAATCAGTAGAGAGAAAGGCCAGTTCAGTGGATAAGAAGTTACCAGGACTTGCTATCAGCAGAGCTGGGCTTGCTCTAATTTGATGATAGGCATCCCATCAAATCAGAAATTATTGTGTTCTGACATAGTAATATTGAAGCTGGAAAAACCCCAAAAGAATGGGCTGCAAAACTCCCACTGAAGACAAAAAAAGATAGCTAGAGGAAGAATTTTTCTCTTTTTTTATTAAAGCAAGTGTAAAGCTTTCAAAACAGAGAGCTTTAAGAAACTACTGGAAAGCATGATCCCTACCGAGACAGCCGAATGCGCCTGCAGTGCTGCTGGGCCTTTACATGATGTCGAGTTCGAGCTGACCAGACAATGAAGCACCTCTGCAGGCAGTACTTCTCTGCTTGCTCCCAGCAACTCTTCATCTCCTTGTCAGAACTGCAGCCCTGTAATCCAGAAAGGCCAAAAAGGGCCTTGAACTGCTGTTATATCACAGTTACTCCACACAGCTCAGCCATCTCTCCTTGACACTGGGACTTCTGTGACTGCACAGCTCTGTTGCTCACCCTTCAAGAACACCCAGACGTGAGGGTTTCTAACACAACCCTTTTAAATCCTTTAAACCTGCCCCACTTCCACTCAGCTGACAAATGCTAGGGAAGAGTTACCCTGAGAAAAACTTCAATCTCCCAAATCTTCTGTCTGAGACAGAATGAAAAAGACAAAATAACAGTGAGACCTTTCATATGCTGATATTGAAACCCAAAGGCTTTTTGCTAAATTTGGCTATGCAGAAAACACTTGTATATTTATGTTTTACAGAACACTTTCTAGCCTCACCTCCTCCCATGCAGAGTAATTGGTGAGAGGCTGGGAATTATTATCTGGACTTGGCAACACCAAAGACTGGAAGTGACTCCCCACAAACCAATTTCCTCTGCAAGACAAAAGTGTTGGGTGAGGAGGGAAAGACAACAGAAGATAAAGTCCCCTGTAAGGATGGTGTGACATGACATGAGGGATTATCCAGAAGCAAGGGATTCAGCCAGTCCAAACAAGGGGTCACTCCTAGCAGCATCCCAAAAAACCAGTCTCCAACTCACCCAGGTCCAGGGAAGGAGGTCCGCAAGCACAGCTCCCCTCCCAGCTCAGCTGGCAGCTCTGTGCACTGGTAGAGTTGCAGGAAAGAACTGTGACACAACATGTGTGTGACATCCTCAGCAGTCAGAAGGGAGGAGAAGCTGTGCTGGCTGCTGTCACTTAGACTGTATTCCTGCAGGTATGAAGGAAGCAACACACTGTGAGGTGAGTGTCCTCACAGTGCAAGCAGTCAGCTAACAGTTCTGACCAAGCCATTTACTCCTTTTTTCATCAAGGATTCAGGCAAATCCAGAATGCATCCAAAAGAACTGCAGGCTAGCAAGGACATCTTCAGAGTGTGAACATATAAGTGATGGGAAAGTTACTTCTATACTAGTAATTTCCATACTGAATGCAGAAATGCATGTATTTCTATACTGAGAAAAGGGGAAATGGGCATATACACTGTCTCAGTGAGGAAGCTCTTTATATCTCATCTCTTCCACCTTGCAGCCACAAACAGAAATAAGTGTAAAAGGGAATGTCACTAGCTCAGCACCTTCCCACATCTCTAAATGATGAATGAGAAAAGGCACAGAGAGCATTGACTTTACACTTTCAGATTACATTTCAGCTTCAGGACCCCAAAGATTCAGAGCTCTTCAGCACTAAATTTGAAGCACAGTTTGCTGATGACAGTATCATGTTGAAACAGAAATTTTCCCCTGAACAATCCCAGCAATTTAATACCTCCGAGCAGTCTGGGTGTACCAAGATCTTCTCACCTTTTCCAATGAGCTTTGAGAGGCCAGAGTAGCTGGTGCACTGCTGTCAAAGCCAGATGATGTTGAGAGGTGCTCAGAAAACAGCATGGCAAGAGGTTCCTCAAAGACAGCTCTATGCAAGTGCTTAGAACCTCGTTCAATTGTCTTCAGCATGAGATACTTTTGGTGCCATAATTTCAGGGTTTTTCTGAGTTTACACTGCTCCAAAGTCTGAGAGAAAGAACTGAGACAGAACATACTGATGCAGTAAAGTGACAGAAGAAGAACACCAGAGGAGGTGACTAGCACAGACGTGATGGACAATAGATGGGGTAAAAGGGGTTCTTGCAAAAGGTTCAGAAAGTGGACACTACTAATGGGGACAGGGCTCCAGGGACTGGCTCTTCTGCACTCACTCAGCTTTGTGATGCTCACATAGTCTTGTTTTCCACAGCAGATAAACTCTCTGCAGCTTCAGTTTTTGGAAGAAGTCATCAAAAGAATAGACTGTTTTCTTCAGAAACTGTCTCTCTCCAGTCCATGATGTCTGATCTTCATGCCTCTTTGTCATAGTCTTGTCAGCTACTGAGCTTATAACTGCCCCTTAACCAGTTACATAAAAGAATAAGAGATCGTTTGTCTGAAGGCATTCCAACTCAGCCCAGCCCAACCCTCAAACTGCTTCTTTTCAGCAAGGTTTGAGTTTCTGTTTGGTTTATGAAGCAGAGCAACAAATCTCCCTGTAGCTTCACTGACATGCCCAGAACTAGCCCACCCTGGTTTGTTCATATCCTGTATCATCTGAGCTCCTCTGTTTTCAGGCTGTTTTCAGTGTAAAAGAAGAGGAAGAAGGAGCCTAAGCATCTCCAAAGCTTAGAATATGCCCAAGCTGCTCACCATAATGCCGCCTCCATTTTAGGAGGAAGAGGTTCACCACTGCCTGCTTATCACCTCCTCTGACCTGCAGCATCTCAACCCAGTGCTGGAAGTGCTTCCTCAGTGATACTGCTCTGAGATGGGCCAGGTTGCACCTGTCAAGGGCCTTTTGTTCAACAGTCTCCTTCCATGTACTGAAGCACCTGAGAATACCAAAGGAAAATGTTGAAAAACACTTACACAGGGTTATGTGTCTTCCTGAGACTGGGTTTAGTACAGGAAAGACAAACAGAAGCTGTCCCCTGAGCTTCTGTTCCTTTATTTCAGTAAAAAGCCACTGTCATGCTTAGAGCACAGCAGCACAGTGACTGGTCTCGGGTTTGGTCTTTCAGGATATCAAAAGTTGGGACAAAAAAGTTTCAGTGCACAGGAGGCAAGTTTTAACATCTCTGGCCATAGCAGTTCTTTTTCATGTTTTTACCCCTACTTTCATGTTTATTAACCCTTAAAACAAAAGGATAGATGGCTTTAAGATGGAACAACTATTACTATCTGGGTTTGCTCTGTTATTCCTTGGACTTTCACAGTGAACATATTTTTCACATGAAAAACAGACCTCATCAACTCACCAGGAGACCAAGTGTCTTTGGATTTGAGTTGTCAGTGTTAGAATCTGTTTCATTTCCAAGCTTTGGGAATGCCACATCCAGAAAATGTTTTGTAGCTTCTTCTTTTCCAGCAGAGCACGGGCTTCCAAAAGCCTCGCTTCCTCTTTGCTCAGCAGCTCCTTCTGCAGGCGCCACAGTCTGAAAGCTGCTGCGTCGCAGGGCAGGAAGAGATTGACAGGAAGAGGAATAACAGAAGAACTTCAAACAACTTAGAGGGACACAGCAAACATTCCCAGGCTTAACTCCAAGCTGCCAGAGAAAGGACACTTAAGGAAGGCAGCTCACATTGCTGGAGCAACGCATGCTGCAGCTGAATTCATACAAGGAATAAGGCAAAAGGTGTATGACATGGTGAGTGGCCATCCTCTCACGATCACAGATACTGGCCCAGCTACTTGCAGGATCATGTTCTGAAAGAGCTCAAAGCAACAACCAGATACAAACCAAAAAAAACGATGAAACAGTGATTATCTCCAAGCTATTCCAAGGCTATGGAATGTGTGCTTACCAGCCAGCCGTCTCATGTCTCTGATTGCTTCAGCTCTCCAGCAGAACTCATCTCCTCTCTGCCTATGACGAAGCTGTGTCCACAGTTCTCCCTCTATCCTGAAAGAGCCACAAGCATGCCTTAACATCCAGCTGTCTGAAGAGGCACTCACAGAACAGAATCCAGGGCTTTCCTCTCATTTTGTCTCATCTTGTTCTTCTGCCTTCAGAATGAGAAGGCTCAACAAAAGGCTTTTCTTTTGACACCTCTACTGTCAAACTACTGCTAGACAGTAGTTTGACATACTGTAGTATTGCCTCATTTCAATCTCATTTACACTTGTATCACATATTCAGGTGGTAGCTGAAGCCAATAATTGGTACAGGAGTATTTCTGTCAGACACTCAAATCAGACTGCAAACACTGGTGCACAGAAGCTCTGAAACAGGTTTAGTTCTTAACACTAAACTACTAATTCTTGAAGTTTTTATGCTCAGCAATACATCCAAGGACATGGAAACAAGTCTGCCATCATTTGAGAAAAAATTTCCCTGTGTTTGTAAACATCCCCTTGTCCAAGGTAACAGAAAGAGAACACTCTCTGCTTACCTACAAGCCTGCTCAGTTTCCTTTGAGTATCGTGTTGTAAGCTGATGCTGAGCTGAGGTTGTCATAGTTGCTAATCTTCCTACTTCAAAAATCCCCGCTGATGAACTTTGGGTATAGGAGTAAGGCTCAGGCTGCAGAGCTTCCTTCTTGCTCTGTTTTGCCACAGCTTCCTTCCCCTGAAGAAGAAACCACATGATTAGAACAACCTGCAGACAGAGTACTGGTACTAGGGTCTACATCACTGAATTTCACACAGGGTACCCCTTCCTCCTCCCTATCCAAACAGGATTTGTGCCTTCTCTGACTGCACAGCAGAAAGCTCACGGCACCACTGTCCCTAGCCAGTGCTCACCCTCTGGAAGCTGGCAGCTAGCAGAGTTGAAGCATGTCTCTGCTGGGCCACATCCAATTGTGTCCTCCTCTGGTGCACAGCCCACTGCAGAGCACCAAGGCCCTTCTGAAACAGTTGGTGTCTGTAAAGCTTCCTGGCTGCCCTCTTGCAAAGGACGTGTCTCCTCCACACTTGGAAACACCTTGTTAAGATTTGTTTGTCACACAAGTGCCAGAAACTTAAAAACAAAAAGCAGAGGTGAGTTCCACTTAACAGAAAGGAAAGTTATACCAGCCAGGAGGCGGCAATCAGAGTTCAGCCATCAAGTTGTAAAGAGGTTATTTCAAATCATGCTCTCTGAAGAATGGAAGACATGCAATCTCACACCAAATTAAGGAATCACTGTTGCTAAACTGGTAGCAACCTCATTCACATCTTATCCACAAATTTGAATTCCACCTCACAGATAAGTCTAGCTCTTGATTTTCACTAACTGAGCAGTGAGCACACTGGAATTTGCTGCACTGAAGAGTAGCATTGATGGTACCAACACTTCTTCATTGCTAGCAACAACCAAGGCTGAATTTAGAAGATAGAATTGAAAAGATACAGAAATTATTTTTAGATCATGCTCCATTCTAAATGACAACCCCTTGAAAAAAAGTGGATGCAGCTCCTCAGCCAACCATGGCAGATTAATGTAGGCCAAGTTGTTCCCAGGGATATGGCTCCTTAGCCACTTTCCAGAAGTGCTCAGTTAACTATCATACTCAACACAGAGTTTTTTTACCTTTGCTCATTCACCTTCAATGGCCAGAAGCTGTTTTCTGAGATCTGCAAACAGACAAAAGACAATAATTCACAATTATTCACAGTGCTCCACTCTATTGAAGAATCTGTCTTTGTAACACACATCATTTTGGATGGAGACCCAGAGCACGGCTACCTCAAAGTCGTGTATTATGTCAGATGCCTTGGACACTGCTCCCACACCATTGCTCGGTGAATATTCTTATAATACTTCAACCATGAAAAAGCACAAAAAGCCTGAAATCTCAGGGCCTTGCAACAATGCACGGAGTAAAAACCAGTTTAATGCTTTCCCTCAGCATGCAGAGCAGAGAATATAAGCAGGTGTTTACATTCCCAAAAACAACCAAGTTGACAAGCTGCTCTTTAGGAAGAAGCATGTGAGATGGAAAGATGCATACACTGGGATGAAGCAGGACTGCAAGAGACAAGATTCCGGCCATTCAGTGACAAGAAAAAACTATAGGACAAGCATCCCTATCACTTGTACCTCAACTCTGCACCTCTAGCAAGTGGCAGAAACAAGCACAAGTAACAACTGTGAACAGGGATGCTTCACGGTGAGCACACCCTCCCTCACCTCTCTGGGCACAGTTTTCTGTGTCTGACTCCCTTCTTCACAGCACCATGGATCTTTGGTATTCCTCTCTACAGAAAGAACATTCTTCAGACTGCTCAAGATTGCCATCAGCTTCCAAATTCCTGCAGCTGCTTTGGTAGGAGTATTTGTTTCTCCTTCCTTCTCTGCTCATGTTCATACCATCTACATCAGAATGTTCATTAAAACCTTCTTCAGCCGGTGTAGCCAAAGGACTGGACTGGCTGCTTCCCACTGCAGCCATTCTTCTGGCTGCTCGTGGTCTGGAGTCACACACCTCTTCTGACTCTTTGCTGCACTTAACGCGAGAGTTGTTGACTTCTACAGATTTAACACTAAGCTGCTGGCCTCTTTATCTCCAGGAGGAGAAGCAATGCTCACACACACTTTTGTAGGAGTCCCACGCATGCCTACACCAACATTCATCCAAGTCCCCCCCAATCTCTCTCCAGTAACACCTGCAGACCCTCTGGATACAGACTGGCTGGAAGGTCCTTCTTCCAAGACTCAACACATGGAGATGCCCCATTAGATGCCTCTTCTCTTTTAACAACCTTTTCAGGAGAATTACTTTTTCTGTGATCATAAAGACTACCAGTTTCCAAAGGTGGCTTTACCAGGGACTGGCATCTGAAGAAAGGGGAACAAGTGAAGGAAGAATCTGCTTCTGTATCCACTAGCTTGCCAGAGACCAATCCAGAAGCAAGGGTTTGTGGTTGGATGCCACCTGGAATTTTGGTTCTCCACGTGTTTGAGCCAATGTATCCATATCTGTGAGAGACAGAGAGAGGCTCAGCAGGACTGAAGTTCCTTGTCACTGCACTAAGGCTCCAGACTTTAGCAAACGTGACACCCCATTTCAACCTTGCCTGAGCAGCACTGGTTTTTACTGCAGCTAGCTGTTCTCCCATGGTGAGGATACTGGGAGCTAAATCATCAGGAGCAAAGCCTGAATGGCCAATGACTGGAGAAGACTCGGGCTCCAGAGGGAGGGAGCCCTGTATCCCCATCAAAGCACTTTCTTGCTTAAGCCTCTGAACTGAACAGTACAAGCTAGCAGAAATCCGTGACAATTGCAAAAGAGACTGTAAAGACTCCAAACTCGATAGACCAAGATTCCCCAGGGTCAGGGCTGAACTGTGACAAGTGTTCACACTTTCACTTGAGCTCCTTAAAGAAGTACCCACCACTAATTCATGCCTAAGAGGGGAATCTGCAGCATGAGATGACAAACATGCATTGACCAGTAAAGGGTTCACAGGATCCATACAAGAAGCAGCAGAAGGCTGATGCTGTTTGTTTTCCACTGGATAGTCAATTCTTGTTCCTTCCTTCTGAACAGTGATGGTGAGCAATGTGTATAGAGCAGCTACAAGCTGCCTTTGCTTCCTGATGATGTTGTTGTTGTCAATATTCTCAGTCCCTCTCCCATCTAAACCACAAGCCTCAGGGTGCAAGTGCCTCCCTCACAGCAGGGAGCACTGACAAAGCAAGATGGGGACTCTATGAGCCACACACTTAGAGCTGTGCTGCTGCAGCCTCGAGCACAGATTATTCTGCTGCAGCAAGCAGGAACCGGAGAATTGGCTGCCAGTGTCTGGGAACAGCTGAGAAGGGCAGGAGAGATTAGTCTGTCCCAGACTGGGATCTCTTCCCATCTGACAGAGGTGTGGTACACCCTGTGCGGCTATCTCTGGACTTACACAAATGTTGCAGCCTCAGGCCAGGGATGAAAAATGTCTACTTGACTTCTAGTGCCCAAATACAGATTGAAATTCATGTTCTTCTGAACATTTATTTGCTCTGAAGAAAAAGAAGAAGAAATATAAGCAAAAGACTATGCATATTTCCTATCTCATCTTGCCAAGTTTGCCAAAGCCTTTGGGTACTTTCCTTGTGAATTTCTTGTCTCTGGCCCACCAGTCTCAGTCCTGAAAGTGTTATAAACACTATTCCCTTCCTGGTTTTCAGCAGATAATCATATCTGGCAGAGAAGGAATGATTGAAAGGGACAGATTCAGTTCTCAACAAAAAACCTGGAAAACAAAGACTTCCAGCATTATACACCTGCAGCCTCAGAAAGAATTTGTTGCTAGCAAGGCTCAACTATCCTGCTGCCAAGACAAGGTAGTATGTAGAGCTTTTCCTGGATGCTCTATATTTCATCAGATCTACATGACACTGACCAACAACAGGTCTAAAAAAACCGTTTTCACAGAAGTCAGAGCAACATGGTTCCAGCTGGAGTACAATGCTTACCCCTCATTGCTTATGGGAAATCCAACTCAGATCTCCTCCACACTCGTATTTTCTCCAGGCCTTGTAGGAGAGGTAGGGCCTTGACTTCAAGTTCTCTTTAACTGCTTAAAATCTGTGAAAATTTGTTTGCATATCATACTACAGCTCTGCAAGAGTTCAAGGCTACACAGACTTATTTCTTCTTGTCCGCACTAAAGGATGAAACCATGTTTACATATCCAGAAAAGGCCACACTGCCCCCTAATCTGTAAGATTTACAGCATAGCTGGAAAACCTAATTTGCAGTCTAGCCACTAAGTCTGACGGTTATACATATAACACTCATGCTGAAAATGGATTCTTAAGTTGCTCCTAACAGGTAAGTGCAATTTGAGAGGACTGTGCTTCCATTCTCTCAGATTTTAAAAGAAAGTTGTCAATCACTGTCACTCTAACCACCATTCTTTTCCACCTCTTTTAAAAAATGAAAATGGTATTGTATGAAGACACACACATCTCTATCATCTTAAAGCCCCCTAGTCAATCTGAGAAGAGACAGCAAGGCCTATGAAATCAATGCCCATTGTCTTTTTCAAACACACTTTAATCCCAGAAAGCCTCCTGTCAAATTGCACTCTGGTTCCAAGCTGTGTTCATCTCATTCTCTTCTAAGAGAGCATTTGAGGCTCAGTTGTCCTTGTTTGTAACAGCTCGTTTTTCCCTCTCACACGCAAACTCCTTCAGTAATCACCACAATCTGGGGAGCAAACACAGTTCCTGAAGTGGCAGGCAACAGTCAGGCGGTGTTGCAATTATCCCTGGGAACTGCTGTTACTACCTTTCATACATCACCGAGGGTGCCATGAACGGAAAGATCCCGTTATTTTTTCCAGACAAGTTGAAGTTGGCAACTACAGAGTGAACAGGCAAAAGCACAGCTGCCTTCCTTAGGGTGCCTATCACTACATGAAGTATAACCACAAAATGCAGTGGACTGGTGTTCCATGGAAGCAGATATTCTGCACCCCAGAAATATCCAATCAACAAGCAATGTATCACAAAAAGGCGTCACAAAGGACTTAAATCACAAAAGGACATAAACCCGCCATGTTTATCAGTGTTGCTTTGCTCTGTGAACACCCAAAACCCAGCTCTGGACTACCTTATGCTCAAAAATCTGGACACGATCTATTTTCTTGATAATAATCTAATTTTTGTGCTAGGTACCAGGGTCCCAATCACCATGGTTATTTTAGGTGGTGTCCTTCACCTCACTCATTCCTAATTTTATTCTCATTGAGATGTGGAAGAAATAGCATCCCTTCAAAATCATGTTTGTCTGCCTTCTGAAATTGCTAGTCAGGACTTTAACATAACCACTTTTAAGCAATAGGGTTAATCTCACTCATGAGATTTTATGGATCTTTTTTAAAACTTCTTCTGAGGCCGAAAGAGATACTCAAGGCAAACTGCACATTTTATGAACTGCAAAATCCAGTGGATTTTATATTAGTTTTTATGACGCCAACTAAAACATTTAATGCATGCTTACTATATACACACTTTGCAGCAACACACTAATGCATTAAAACCAGAAGCAAATTCAATTAAGCAAACAAGAATTAAGATGATAAAGTTATTTCTGTTGTTACAAGCAAAGGGAAGTAAATAGCACAATCCATGAAAAGTAAATCAAGCTTTTTCAAAGAAATACTATTTCAGCAATACGGTAACAATATTGGACTCTTATACTGCACAGAGTATTTATTTCCCCATCCCTGCAGACTAAGGCTGATCCATTTCACACTCCAAGTAGGGGCCAGTGTTTACTCCGAGATCCCACTTCAAGTGCCTTAAAAGCAGGTTTTTCCTAAACAGTTCTCAGCGTTACAAACCAAACAAACCATCGCTACTGTCGCATGACGCCTGTGAGATCAACAGACACACACAGGTGCTCTTCCGTCCCCAAGCACCGGCCGGTGTCCCGGGATGCGGTAGCGGGAGCGAGAAGCCCCTTGCCCCTTGCCCACGGCCCAGGCCCCGCTCAGCACCCCCCATGGCTCCACTTACCCGCTCCGAGAGGCACCGGGTGCACTGCTGGGCCCCGGGGGCTGACCACACGCGTCTGAGCCGGCACTTCCTTGGCGGCGATAACCAGCCTCGGCCCCTTCAGCGCCCGCGCCGCGCCCGCTCCAGCTGGGGCTCCATAAGAAGCTTATCCCCGCGATTAGGTCGGTGACCGGGGCTACAGATGGCCGGGGAAAGCCGCTCTAGGCCATGGCTAATTAAAGCCGGGGAGCAGGGGGGTCCGTCTTGGGCGGGAGCCGTGCCCGTCCCGGACAGCGCCTCAGGACAGGTGCCACGTCTTCCTCTTCCCTCTGCTCCCCCGGGCCAGAACCCGCTAGCGCTGAGGGAGGCACCTGCCCTGGGCGGGCTAGGCTTAATCCTGGGGATCAGCCCGCTCACCACCAAAACCCGGAGCACAGCAGGATCCGAGCATTTTAAAAAAACAAAGCAAAACTAGCCGAATGGAGCACCGCTCCTGTCTGGGTGAGGAGATCTCGCTGAGAGCCCATTGAGAGCCCCACCGGGAAGCCAGCGAGGCCATGCTCTGGCACAGCAGCTTCGTGAATCCCCTCACACCATCCTGAACCAGGTACAAACACTCTCTTCCTCATCAGCCAGGAGAGTGGTCTGTTTTTAGCATCACCTCTGATTTATTGCCCAAAATAGGTATCCTTGAGGCACTGTAAGCTGAGTGTTACTCCTGCCTTGCCCTGCTCCCTGAAGCTCCCAAATGTACCAAACTTTCCACAGGAAAATGCATGGCAGGTCAGCTAGATGGGTATTTCCAATGTACAGCATCTGGGAAGGCCTCCCTAGATATAACTGACTGTACCAACACTCAAAACCCACAGCATTTAAAGCAGTCATTTTCAGTCTGTGGTACATAGGTCTAGGTAAAAAAAAAACCCTGACCATTTAAATGTGCTATTCAGGGATCTGTGCTGTCACTGTACAGTTCTAAAGAGCTGATACAGGCTCTGCAACTCCACAAGCCCCAGCAATTTGTGCCTACTCTTTCCTTCTTTGCCCTCTAATCACAAGAACAGACCAATTCCTATTCTTGTGCCCTATTATATATACGTAAAGCCTGTAAAATGAATGCACAACACTCCTTTTGAGAGAGTAAAGCCAACTACCACAGTTCTATGGCCACTGTAGTGTTTGTGCAGCAGAGTAGACGAAGCATCTGCTTATGTTTGAAGTGATCAAAGTTGTGAGAAAACTGTGTGGTTTTAAAAATATAAAGGGAATGGTTCTGGAGGTTAGAGCAAAATCAACAGGGGTTTTGGTTACCGAAGAAGCAACACAGCAGCAGGTCTTGTCAAGAGAAATGCAGTTGTAAAATAACAGATATAAACTTTGAAAATTAACTTGCTTCTAGAAAATACATATCTTCCTACCACTGGAATTCTGCCAAAGCTAACACACTCCTTTTCTTCTGTAAATGAAACCTGTTGGAATTGATTTGTTTGTTTGCTTCTGGGGTTTTGTTTGTTTGGTTTTCTTTTTTTTAGAATCTTACCCAAAAGCCACAGCAGGACAGATTTATCATGCATAACAACAGAGTCTAGTTTTTCACACCCAATGGAACTCACATCTACAGTGTAAATAAACCCATCTTTCCCCAATCCCCATTTTACTAGCCCACCTTCCCACTCACACAATTATAAGCAGTATCTTCTACTTCTCAGAGTAAATCTTAGATTAAAAGCCATCAGAGCCCTGTAAACCTTCCCCCATAATGACCCTCCCAGACAGCCTGGCTACAGTCCCAAGCCCCCAGTAAAAACTACATTTTCAAATGAGACATAAGTGACCAGTGTAACTTTTTCTAACACAGAAAAACTGTGTCCATTTTATAGTTTTCTTAGAAAAATGTAACATTTCAAGTTCTGTTAAGACAGGCAGCTGAAGGCAAAAGGATATTTCAAGGCATAAAGGATCTAAAATCTACATTCAACAGTCATTTTAAGTATCCTGAAGGACATTCAACTTGCATAAAAGCATCAGTTAATAAAACCTAATATCAGATACTGGGAGCACAAGAAGTTAAATAATGCCATCAAAAACAGCTCTTGGGAACTCCCAGATGTTTCCTGAAAATATATCTGAATAAAATCAGGCTACACTGTTTTGTTTTAGGGCAGTCCATAAGCCTTTTAAAGCTTGCTTGTCCAGGAGTACTTTGAGTGGTTCTCTTACAATGAAAAGGAAGCACAATGAAAGACTTGGAAGACTGCAGAAGGTGCATTCAGTCACATGTACAGAGGAAGGGTTTAGGGGGAAGTAGGAAAGGAGAGTATTGGGATAACAGTGAGTCACAGTGCTTAACATGACACCTCCAGGATCTTCTGGACTGCAGAACCCATCTACCTAACCTTTAGGGAGGCAAAAGAAATATCATATCTTCTCCTGTTTGCCCAGTAGCAGGTGCTGCTCCATGGGAAGAGTGGAAGGCTTCGCTGGGCAAAGGCAGTGTCTGTGCAGGGCTGCAGGGTGCCTCAGTACGGCGCCTGGGCTGCCTTGCTTGAGGAAGGCCACTGTGGAGGCATGTCTGGCTGATCAATGGGCTCGTAGGTGCTGCGGTCCTGGCCTGCACTGATGACACCTGAATGGAGATGGAAGAGAACAAGCTTGGGACAAAGCCCTAGAAGAAACCAACAGCTCAGGAGCACACATTTTACCAGGTCCTATCACCTGTGGTCTGTGATCCTCACTAAAGAGGCAGGAGGTAAGAAAATCATCCTTCCAACATGCCTATTCTTTCCTCGAGAACTGCCCTCTTAGTAGCCACATGGCTGTGTGTAAAGCAAGACCTACAATACCCCATAGCAGCACAACAGGTTCCTGTAACAGTGTATTTCAGCAAGATAAAGTGTATGAGAGCTCATGGAAAAATGAACAGACAGAGCCAAAAGCTGCACAAACTGTGGCTAGCTGACAGCATAGATTTAAAGATGTGATACATCCATGAATCACTCTTCCCAATAATGCAGCTATGCCTCTAGTGTGGCACCAAATTTGAATCCAACAGTGCTCCTAACTGCACTGTGAACAATTTGTCTGTGCAAAATCATGTTACTGTCCACAGGGATGAGCAGGGAAAGAGGAGGCAGAGAATGTGCATGGACAGCTCTTTATCTATGGGTCAGGCATTTGCCATGGGGAGAAAGCAACCTGAATCACAGATAATCACCAGACTATGAGGGGTTTGTTCTAAGCAGCAAGGAAGCGCCCAAGCAACAAAGAGGGACTTTGTGTAGAAAGAAAACAAGACAGAAAAGGCCAGGAAAATATCAACACTGCTAGGTTCAAAAGAAAATGCCAGACAGCAGGAAAATGAGAGGAAATTTGTCAAGCATGTTCAGCACAAAACAACACACAGTTAGTTAGTACTGAAAATCTTTTAAGAAAGACAGTTCACGAGAGGGTATGAAACTACAAAGTGTCTGAATTCCCACCTGTGCCTGAGAGGAGACTCTCAGTTTGGGATGGTGTGGTTGAAAAGAAGTGCTCCCAAATTCCAAGCAAAGAGATGGACTCCTCAATGATACCTACACTTTCTATGGGATACACATGATGAATCCCAATGACAAACACAGTGGGTAGCTAATAAAAACTGGCACAAACAAGGCACTGCAGGTGACTCACATGCTTCCTGACCCAGGTAAGACCTATCTGGATTTTCACAAGTAGCTGGCAGAGACAACATCCACACTGCACTAGCAGAGAGATGCAAATAGCACACAGTGCCCTAAGCCATGCCTTCCTGTTGCAGCACCCCAGCTTGGGACAAGCTGGGGGATGGCTGAGAGACTCAGAAAGTTCTGTGATTTACAACCTCCTTGTTGAGTTTAATCTGTTCCCATCGGCTTGTGAGCTTCCCAGCCCCAGTTTAAGAACCCACGCACGACGCTAATCTGGGTCTTCCCTCGTCCCCTTCACTGGTAATAAACCTTTGGAGTTCATGCGGGCGACCCCTCCTGCTTCTTTACCTCTGCAGACACACTGTGTCATCGGATGGCAGCCTGCCCTCTGAGAGGAAACCTCTCAGCCTGCCCTCTGAGAGGAAACCACACAGTCCTCTAAACTGCAGCACACCAGGGACGTCTGCAGTGAGATGCGGTGGGCTTCAGGCAGCCCCTACTGTGTCACTTTCCTTCCATGGCTTCTCCTCCTCTGCAGGTTTCCACCTCTTTTAACAGGAGTGTGATCTTTGCTACCACCAAAGCAGAATAAGAAATAGCTTCCTTTACCTACGGACACTGCAATGCAGGTATGCCATCTTTTGTCCTGCACAGCCTTCTTAGAGTGCCAAACAGAGCTGTGCCAGGCTGCAGGTTTTGCCAGCATGAACTCAAACAACAACCCCTGGCAAAGAATCAATTCCTGGCAGCTGCCCAGGCATGAACCAGCACCAGGCATGCTTGGCAAAGCTAACCAAGACCCAGAACATCTAGCCACAGCCCATCCTCTCTGACAAATCTTCCACAATATCATCAAGTACAATCAGGGGAAAAATTAAATGTCTCCAAGCAAACTCCATGAGGTAAATATTAGTCCCATTTTCTACATGAGGAACAAAATCCAAAGCAATCAAGGTAAATAGGACATGTGAGGCCCACTGAAAGCACGGAGATAGAAATCCAGTTTTATTTCCCTCTTGTTCGTAATCCAGCCAGAGGAAATACTGCCTCTACTTTCCCCCAAAAGGAACAGAAACAGTTGACAAAGAAAGAACACCCAAAAGTTTCCAACAAACACACAAATGCAGGAGGAGGAAGAGAGGAAAAGCCTCTGACAATACCATTGTGGGCAAAGTGGCTGTCAAAAACTTCAGGTCTGCAAAGGGAGAGAGGAAGTATATAAATTTAAGGCCAAAGACACACCAGAATGACAAAATGGGAGAACAAATATGAGCAAGAGAGAGCAAGCACCCCATCTGCCTGGAAAGGAGGGCAGAGTCCAGTTGCACAGAGCTCAGGTTAAAGGGTCCAAAGTGCAAGGCAGTCCCCTTAACACCTGAGGAGGTGGCCCACACTGACATGGAAGCAGAGAAAGTGTCCTACCTATGTTAAAGGTGTACTCTCCTCCACGCTCCCGATACATTCGATACACCAAATAGCAGGACACAGGTTTGAGAAGGAGGCTGAAGATGGCCATGCCTATACTGAAACGCTTTGCACCACTGAGGAAGTCATGTGAAGGGTAGAAGATAGAGATGTGAATGATGTCTGTGAGAACTGTGAGCAGCAGGCCAGTCAGGAACTGGAAACAAGGAGACAGAATGGGACGTGAACAGAACAAGAGTTTAACCACTGACAGTAACAGTCAGCATCTGTTTCCTGCAAGATCTATGTTACACAATCATCCTTCACCCCAGTATCAAACAGCACTCTTGGTACTGCCCCAGGCAGACAGATACTCTTGGATGAATGATCTTGTATTTCATGCCTTTTCTTCACATTTGTCAGATATCTTCTCATAATATATTCTAGAATTGTTTATTTTTGTTTGCCAATCTATTCAGTGTTCAGAAAAGGGTTTTACAAAGCCCCTCCAATTCAAGCATATTAAAGACTTTGAGTCCTCACCTGGCATTACAAGCGACAACAGCAGATAAAAAAAACAAGAATCAAGTATGTCTCATCTCTGAGAAGAAAAATAATTGACAATGAATGGTTCTCACCATGGTTTACAGAGCTCATCGACTTATATGCTCTCTTAAAAAAAAAAAAAACTCACCCACACGGGGAATTGACTTGTTCACTGCTGTATTGGGAACAGCTGAAAATCATTACTGGCTTAAAGACTCTGCTCTCCACCCTCTTCCTGAGCAGCCTGCCGGAGACCAATACTCTTAACACTCACCATGGTTATGGCATCAAGGGAATCTCGCTGCACAGTGGCCCAGATCCCCACTGCAAGGACACTGAAATTTCCCCAGGCATAGGAGAGTGGCAACATGTAATTCATGCATCCCCTGCCAAATGAGACAAAAAAAACCCAGCTCACATTCACAATAAGCCTGTAACAGTTTGCTTTCATCCCTGTTCCCATATAAACACCTCACTCTTAGATTTAGGATCTTCTTGCCCACAGGCACAAACAGGGAGTGCTGATTCCCAGGGAACATCCCATTCCTATATTGAAGAAATACCCTCTTCTCCCCCAGGCCAGACACTAATCACTCACCACACCGTGAGCAGCCAATGTACCAGAATGATAGCCTATGAAAAAAACAAAAAACAGGAAGACAGGTCAGCATGTTGGGAGAACTCTGGGAGGATCAACATGAAATGACACCATTTTGTCCCCAAGGAATGGTTGGAAGAGTAGCCCGGACTCATGAACCTGTGCAGAAAGATGGTGAGGCAATTGGGACAGTGAAGACAAAGCCATTTTCTCCACATCTATTGCTGAATATTTGTTGTGGTGCTACACTGTAGTCATTCATTCTTCTTGTCATCTCTGTTGACAGCTGATTCAGGGACCACTTAGCCTTTTCTAAATGGGTTATTGATTTTGGAACTCCAGAAGAGTTTGCACAGAAAACCAGGCAATCTGATTTACACTGTGCCAGCACAGTTTATACATAACCAATCTGGCATCCCATCACCAAAAAGCCCATGGATAGCCATGCCTGCAGCTCCCAGAATTTCACTCCAGTCCTCGGCAAATCCTTCTTCAACCTCCTTCCAGTCTGTTCAGAGCAGTGGTCCAACCTCACTGCAGTATTAACAGACATGAAAGGCTTCTTTGAGGACTCTTGTGAACCTGATCCTGCCAAAGAACACTTTCACTCCCAGTGAAGCCACCAGGTCCAAATGCCAACAGTGCCCTGAGCTGCAGTAAGATAATGCTGTCACAAATTCTGTACTTTGCACGTGTCCTTAATGATCCTGATCCTTGTGCTCAAGGGGACAAATCCAAGAAGAAAGGATCATACTCTAATAAGTGATACAAGGATTATCTTCACCATCACTTGCCATTTTGTAACCAAGGAAACATACCCTACATGTTTATTCAGAGAGCAAATAGGAACAACAATATATCACTTCAGGCTTTTTCTACATCTGTAGCCCGCTGGTCACTCCAACAAAGGGAGATCGCTCATACTTACTCTCTAAACATTTGTGAAAACAAGAATATGGAAGACAGGCTCTGTTAACAGCCTCACTAAAGAAAGGCTCAAGCCTGGACATATCAGAGGATCCATGGGATACAGGCATGCTTCCATTTTTTCCTAGCTGTGAGAAAGGCTCCAAATTCGCATTTATGCTGGCCTTGGTCTAAAAAAAGCCCAAACCCACATTACCAAAACCCCTCTGAAGCCCACTGCCCCCAAAGTAAAAAAAAGAAAATTGGGAAATGAGTAGGTAGCAAAAGCCTAAGTTACTCAGTGGCTACAGGAAAGCTGCATGCAGATAGGAGCATTAAGACACTAAAAAGAAATTAAGATCTACTGACACCCTACTAGATTCCTTTACTTAAAACATCTCTCCATGCTCTAACTTAAAACAAAACTAGTTTCTTGAGAAGAGAGTGAGGCTGTGACATAAGTGAAGCACAGTCAGGAAAGCACAGGGGCGGCCCAGCTGCTGTGGCTCACACTGCTCTGCCATGACACCATAATGCAAATGTCTTACTTCCTGCTCTTCCTTCACTGCAGTGCCCCACCACAGCTGCTGAACACTCACTAGACTTTGCTGTAACTTCAAACACTGCTTAGACAGATTTTTATTAATTAATGTTTTTAATTGTTCATGAAAGCTTACAAAATGCTTCACCAATGCTTCTCCTTCTCCCAGATTGTATCACAGACACGAGGGAAAAACTGCTAATCAGTAAAATACAAGATGTCTCCTGATAAGAATGGAGACGTGCAAATAGCGTTTACTCGAGAGACTATCACAACATCAGGAAAATTCTTAATTAAGTAGTATTTAATTGGATGTTACATATCCACAAGACCCCTCAAGGCTCACCAGTTAACATAATTAAGCAGGTGGGGTGTTTTTTAAAGCCGTCTAGATCAATACTGCAGTTATTAAATTATAAAGTATTTTTAGTCATCTGCATAAAGTCAGGTAAACTAGGGCTGATACTCTGAGTGACTGCTGAAATAAAACCAAGATATTCCCTTTTTAGTTATTAGTCCAATTTACCCGACAGTTCTTCAGTGCACTATGGAATTGGCTGGTGGTGTTGGTATTCTTTAACATAGAAAATATAATGTTAATCAAAAGCTATGGTTATTATGTGAGATTAGTTAATTTGCAGGCGGTCTCCTGATAAGACAGCAGAAGATTTAAAAATTTTTCCATCTGTCCAAAGACTTAAGTCTGTAGCTAAGACAGACATATATTTCTTCTTTTGAGAAAATAACTCCTACGGCTTGAACTTGTGGTAAGAGCAGAAAATAAGAAAGGTGGGTCCTTTATCCCCATCTCTTCTGGGAAGAAGGATGGCCATGTGATTAAAAGCATCCTCTGGAAACTGGGGAGAGCTAAGGAAAATTCCTACCTCCTTTGCAAATCCCAGCATGTCATGGAACTAATTGCCAAGCATAAAAAGAGCCTAGGTCTGCCAGGGTCTCATTTAATGGGAAACTCCTTGGAACAGGAACTCCTTTAAACATGCTTCAGCACAGAATTTAGCACAAGGTTGAATTTTGACCAAGTTAAAAATCAAACAGTTCCAAATTACAATTATGTTCTTGTTGTATCTAAATTTCTATTTTACTTACTTTTTTTTTATTTTAGAGTGAGCTCATCTACTCTATAAGTGACATGCACCTGAGAAGACACAAAACCAAAACATGAATCCGAGTGGCCACCTGTGAGGATGCTGATCATTATTATAACAGAGTGATAATAATTAGAGTGCTTAAGCAGTGGGACAGGCTATCCAATGGGGTTGTCATGGCTCTGTTCTTATTTTAAAACTCAGCTGATTTTTGAGTTGAGCTATTTGATCTAACTTTTCAGTTTGCCTTGCTTTGAGCAAGAGTTTGAACCCATGACATACAGACATCTCTATTACTCATTGATGCTGTCACTTAGCATTTATAAAAATGCCTAAGTACAAAATGTGTGTTTCCAGGCACATGGATTGTAGGGCATTGTGCAGGCTTGATCAAAGTCAAACGTTCTATTTCAAGGCTCTGCATGATTATTTCAATAATCATAGGTGTCAAGCTGCCACAGCAAAAGTATGGCTGTGCTGCTTCCCCCATGTTTTGCTGAGCATGGCTGTTAGAACCAAGCCAGTAGATCCTGTTCCATGAGCATGTTCCCCATCCACTCCAGGGCAAAGCCTGCTACATTAATGTTATAGCTCTGCAAGTAGCTTAAAGAGAGAGGCCAAGGCTAAGATACTGCTACATTCTGGCACAAACACAGTTCAGTCATGCAGCTTTCTTGGAGCTACTTCTATCACGAGGCTCATCTTTATAATCTCACAGAATCCATAAGCAGATCATGCCAATGAATAGTAGCAGTGTGTGTTATTTCCAGGCCCTTTCTGAGTAAGAATCTTCCCTGCCTTTGTGGTATTTTCCAGGGAATCAGGCCCTAACTCAGGAACAGTATGAGATGTAGGTACAATTATTAATTCCCTATTCCTAGCTCTTCAGCTCAGAGCAAAACTGGCCCAACAACAACTGATTCAACAACAAGGAATTTCTTAATGCTGAAAACAGTTTGCCCAGGACAAGCTCACACTTATCTATTAAGAGACTGGGGAATGGTCGTCTGAAACAAGAGAAGAAAGGCAGCACTTTACTTTTGTTGTCTTTGTGACTCATTCATTGAAAAGTCAGTGTTTTTCAGCTTCCCTGCTTCCATTTCCCATGGTAGAACATGTATTTTGTGTTGGCAAACTTTTTAATTAAATGTCCTTAGTTTTCACTGTTGTTTTAGCATGGAAAAAAATCAAACCAAGTTAAAAAACAAAGCAGAAGGCAAGATCTTTTAATCTTCCTAGTGCCCTGGGAATCACACAATAGTCCAAACTTGTCAGAGCAAAGTATCAGCTAGTTTCCAGAATGTAATATAATCCACTTGCTGGGCCTTGAAAAATCCATTTGCTTACTTGCCTCTAACAAGGGAAGTTGCTTTTCTTGGTGAACTAGTAAGAAGGGTATTCATCATTATATGAACACCAATCTTTTATTTAACACAGACACATGAAAGCTGTCCTGTACAAAGCTGAATTAATAATGGTAGCTGAGATAATATTATTCTCCCATCCAGCCCATAGGCAGCCTAGTCCAAGGCCAGTGTTCATGGCTTAACAAATCACCAGCAAAAAAAACCTGATGTGATCAGTGATGCTTTCACTCTCTGAGCAAAGCTTTAACCAAAGAAAGCACCTGAACCATACTGTATTAAATGAGCTCACAAAGTAGTGAAGCTGGGAAAGGACACACAGGCCTAGAAATCTCAGGGCTCTGAAAATGTGAAAAGACAAAAAAAAAAAAAAAATAGAGGAAATGCCACCTGTCTGGTAGCACAGAAGACAACAGTGTCAAACACCAACATCAAAAGCAAACAAAGTGTCATTTTAACATCCACTGGCTTGTCTGCAAGGAACTGCTTCTCCCAAAAGTGAAAAATGTAACGTAACTGTGACTAAGCTGCTTGTATCTCCTTTCTCTAATTATCAGATATTCACTGAAATTTCCAAAGTGCCCTCAAACTGGAGCCTGCCCTCCCCACCAGAGAAACAATTGCAGTTATCTATCAGATGAAAACCCCAAAGTAAACGGGCTTATCTTTCTAGGATACTTTGCCTGATAACCAAAAAATTTTGTCTCCTCAAGATCTTGTGCAGTGTTTATCTTGGCTTAGCTTTGGTCAGCTGAGCTGGATACCTCCATGGACACTAGTTAATAGCCATCTGTTGTCTCTACCCCGTCCTTGGCCACTTTAGCCATATCCCTGAAGTAAGAACAAACTTTAGAGTCATCACCTGGTAGGTTTAAGAACCAAGAATCATAGAATACACTGAGTTGGAAGGGACCTATCAGGATCACCAACTCCTGGCCCTGCACAAGACACCCCAAGAATTTCACTCCGTGCTTGAGAGCGTTGTCCCAAGGCTCCTTGAACTGAGACTGGGTTGGTGCTGTGATCACTGCCCTGCGGAGCCTGTTCAGTGCCTGACGACCTTCTGGGGAAAACGTTTTCCTGATATCCAACCTAAACCTCCCACGACTCGGCTTCATGGTATTCACAACTTTTCCAACCTTTGCCCATGTGATGAAAAAAGTAGAAACATCAGTTTTTCCTCCTCAGAGGGCTCCGCAGCTCCGAGCAGGGCCTCAGCCAGGATCTGGACGAGGCACAGGACTGGAGAACATGCGAGAGGAGGGATACAGGGAAGGCCGATCCGAGCGCCCGCGGCTCAGCCCGCCCCGGCAGCCCCCAGCCGCTCTCCCGGTCCCCTGGCCCCGCTCCCGAGCCCCGGGGGCAGGGAAAGTCCGTACCTTGAGGCTGACGGCCGGCAGTTCCATAGCAGCGGCCCCGGGACCGCCGGCAGGGCCGCTCACNGTTCGCCGAGTGGCAGCTGGTTAGACGTGTTCCAGCGGAGGAGGCAGTCCGGGGGCTCTGCCTACCCGATGTGAACCGCACGGCTTCTGATCTCGTAAATGCCTCGAAGGCGGGTGCTGCGAGGCTGGTGCCAGACTCTTCTCAGTGGTACCCAGCCATAGGACGATGGGCATAATCTAAAACACCAGGAGTTCCAGCTCAACATGAGGAAGAACTTAACGTGAGGGTGGCAGGGCTGCCCAAGAAGGGCATGGAGTCTCTCTTTCTGGGGACATTCCAAACCCAACTGGACATGTTCCCCTGTCATCTCCTCCAGGTGACCCTGCCTTGGCAGGGGGAGGGGGCGGCAGGGAGTTGGACTAGATGATCTCCAGAGGCCCCTTCCAACCCTAAAAACTCTGTGATTCTGTTTTCAAAGCCACCGCTTAAGTAAAAAGTCTGCACGGATCAGTTTGTTGGCTCCAAACACCCAGCCAAACTCTTCCTGCTGCTTGCACATGCAAT
This sequence comes from Erpornis zantholeuca, assembly GCA_013400515.1. Classification (NCBI taxonomy): domain Eukaryota; kingdom Metazoa; phylum Chordata; class Aves; order Passeriformes; family Timaliidae; genus Erpornis; species Erpornis zantholeuca. Next base: position 367,797 of record VZTN01020656.1, read on the forward strand.
GTAGTGAGACAAGGTTGGACATTATACTTTGACTGTAATCAGTGTCCAGGGAAGCTAATGCTTGCAAAGGACTTAGCAGCTTTCTGCAGGAATAGAGTCTTTATGCATACATTAGTGCTGTGACCAAAAAGTAAGACAAAGAAACTGCTATTAGACACCAATAAAAAGGCTATTTTAAGGTGCTAACTGTGCTCAGCTGTGTCACCCAACAACTAAGTCAAGTTAAGGTCAGTCTTAGGGATTGAGCCACGTAGCTAGGATGGCTGGCAGGTACTTAGTTGCTTCCTTTGGCCCTGGATTTTTCCCTATAACTAGATGACTGAACCCTTTGCCTAAAAATCTGGTACAAATAACAAATTCTTCATTCCTCATTCCAAAAGAAAGCTGGTTTCATTTTAGAGCTAGAGAAGTTGGTAAGTGACCAATTCCACTCCACACTGTTCAGCTATAATTTACCATTTCTTGTCTGGTTTATACCAGCAGCCTTCTCCCCAAGTCTGGCAAATGAAATAACAGAACCCAGAGGTCAGGATGACACTTCTCCAACTCTCCCTTCCTTACCTAATGTGTGCTGTCTGCAGTGTAAGACTGCAATGCCTTACTAGATCAGTTCCTTTCTTGTCATTTTTCCTTCTTACAGAAAAGATGGGCCCTCTAAGAAACGACCTGGGTCAGAAGTTCATTGCAGAAGTTGGATGTGGAAATGCATGAGTCATCCTTCAGTCTCACTTTCAGTTCAAGCAGTGAGAATTGTGCAGTGCTGAACCTACCAACAGACATTCTCAAACAAGCCAGAAATGTAGTGCTATCCAGCCTGTCCTTGACCATGCCCTGAGTGCTATGGACTGCTTGTATGCAGAACACTTCAAGATCTCCTGAGGCAAAGCTTTATATGCCAAAATAAAATTACCTAGAAAATGCTAGGAAGCATCAGAATAAAACTGACTGTCTGCATAGCTCAGAACAGCAGTAAAAAACCCAAAGAGGCTGTGAAAGTCCCCTCAGGAATCTCTCAATATGTCACTTTCAAATGAAAGATTGAAATATAACTCATCTATTGCCACATGACACATGAGCTGTGACTTCCATTACTGTATCTTGCAGGGACACATTACTGTGTCTTACAGGGAAGTCCTGCCTCTATTTACAGAAGCAGTGGTATCAAATGAGATCAGTGCTAGTGGTTCCAGTAATGTAAAGGAATGACTGGATTTCAATGTAAATGACAAAATTATATGACACTTGGGATGGGGAGAAAGATAGAGAGACTGAACAGCAGCCATATTGCTGGCTCTGTGCTGTGTGTGAAGTGCACTAGGATGCCCTTCTGCCAAGACAGGTATCTATCAAAGGAGAACTGTTATGAAGACAAATTCCACTGTCCCAGTTGAACGATAAGCACTGTTTGGATGCAGCAGCATGTGGGCGTCTTTGCTCCCTTCAGCATTCTCACTCAGACTGAGACAGAGTCTCATTATCATTTATGCAGTGAGAGCCATAATCTGAATTGATGTGTCCGCTGTTAAACAAAAAGCATTTCCCCTTGTACAGCAAAAGCACTTTACTTCATTTTGTTCATCAATGTATCGTGCAATTAATTCAGCCCTGCTTACTTTATCCTGGGCTTGCATGTCATGGACTCAAGGGACTTAGATATGTCAGAATGATAGGAAAACAATGAGAGCCATGACAGACATTATGCATTTGCATCTCTCATACCTGTGTGATCTTGTTTTTTATTTCTACTTTGTGCTGCTTGTTCCTTGTAAATTGCCTCTGTGTAACCACTGTCTCTCTTCCCTTCCTCAAGCTTGATAAAGCAACACAACATAGAGAGGAAGATAAGCAGCAGGTTAAAGAAGACCTGCAGAGAGAAGCAGGTGACGCAGGAGACTGGATACTGAGATTTTTGTGACTAGAAGACTGCTCCAGGTGAGTTCAGCTCACTGCAACCTATACCCAGCAATTAGCTGCTTTATGCAAAATATATTGTTTTTAAAAATCAATTGGTTTGCCTTGTGCAGACTGAGTAAAAGCCTAACACACAGCTGGATCCCCTCCTGACAGCATAATATTGAGGCTAATAAGGCAGAAATGCCTTCCTTTGCATTTTCAGGACACTGTACCCTTGGTGGGTAAAGTGATAGCAATTCCACAGGAAAGTAAATGAGTTAATACAATTGCTCCTGCTGTCCTTATCTGGCTCATGGGGGTGGAGACAAGTTCATCCCTCATAGTTCTGCCCTTCTTCCCCCCTCTAGGGGTTTAGTCTGAAGATAACGAAAGGCTGCAGCTGACACCAGTGTCTCTGCATTTTGCCCCTGGATATAGAGTTGAGAGCAATGAAGGCATCAGCTCAGCACAAATAACATGTATTAGCCACAGAGCCTTTCTGAATAAGTAGTGAGGAAGAGCATATAGAAGAGTTGCCTAGCTCTACAAACTCCCTTTTAAATCCCAATGGGAAATCAGCAAACAGAATCATGGATTGGAGAGGAAACTGAAGGCATTTTGAAATGCTGATGGGAAGCCTCTTCCTGCAATTGAACAGCAAAACAGATTATGGCAAGGTGATTTGGGGAGTGAAGAGGGTCACACTAATGTGGTATCTTGACAAATGCACTTGGAAGTCTGTTGAAATGATGTGGCCCTATGTCTAGGGCTTGGTCAGTAATTTGACTCCATGATTTGAATCAGAAGGCTTTATTGTTATCAAGATAGTATCAAGAAGAGATCAAGCTTTTCTCCCTCCAGCCATGCTAGCTGGAGAGGTCGTCTGTGTGTCTGACTGTGTCTGTGTCTCTGCAGCACTGTCTCACCAAGAATGAAAACAAAGAAAGACAAAGCTATTTCATTGGTCAAGGAAAGCACCTTGCCAAAACATCTCCCATTATTTACATTCTTCTCCTGGGAACTTACAGAAGTTCCCTGTTAGAAATGGAGTTAAATATTACAATTGAAGACAAGTTAGAAAGGAACTTGCCCTTCTCAAGCCTTTTGCTGAGATCTCTCTAAAATCCACTGAGGAGGCACCACCACAGAAGTCCTTCCCAATCTCAGCAGCAACAAGCTGCTCCTCTGATTTTCTAAAATCTAACTAAAGCTCTGAGATAACACTAAGGGAGTACTCTTCAAGATTCACTGACACTCCAGAAAAATGAACTGACACACCAGAAGTGGTTTTATGGAGTACATGTGCTCACTGAGAACATTCCAAGAAAATGACAGCTTTCGGGTTTTTTTCTGATAAAATATATGAAAGCAGTGTTTTTTCCAGACTTTATGTAGCAGAGAGTGACTGGCATGGATGTGAACAATTTGGTAAAGCACGGGTTTGAAATTGAAGCACTTTCACACTCTGTGGATTACAACAGGGTAATTACCGGGGGAGAGAGAGAAGAGAGTGGGTTTCAATAAAACACCTCCAAACAAAAATGAATGCAGAGTATTACATACCGGAGGCAGATGATTCCCAAGTGTTTTAATTTGTGCTTCCACTCCTTGTCTCTCTTGCCGTTATAATTTTGGCAACTACCAGCAACATCCCTGAGATTCAACAGCATTTGCAGAGAAGGCAGCTGCTGAAATGATTATGTCAAATCAGTATGCTGTTCTCTCTTCTCCGTGTTTAATGATTCTCACCCTTGGAAAAGCAGTTTAAAGTTATGCATAACCCTTGGACTCTCGGAGGCTACTAACAGCAGTAGCTGTAGAACAGGACTTTGGGTGGTATTTTGTCACTCACCTTTCTTGCATGCATATGTGCCTGCCCTGCAATTAACTTCAGAAATTACTGCACAGAGCCCTGCTATGGCTGGTTTGGGCCTGGTCCAAAGCACTTTCAAGACAATAGACAATCTTGCAAGAGCTCTGACTTAAATTTTTTGGGGGCAGCAGAGAAGCTGAGCTTGTGTGAATTCTTAATTTGTTTCTTAAACAATCAGTTGAGAAGAACATATAAATATAGCCTTGCTTGACATTTGTATTTCTCTTTTTCAGACCTAATGCCCCTAAAGGCAAAACTGTCACTGCGTGCACTGTGACTATGAGATATTGGGAAGGAAGGGGAAAGCTGCTGAAAGTAACCCAGTGATGGTGAAGCTCTGCAGCTCCTGTCACGCCTTTGAGACAGCACAGAGCAGCACTAAAAAGCTTTGCTGTGCTCACAGGTGGGTTGGACTTGTACAAATGTTGCCCTGGGGTTTTAAATCACAGGCTGCTCTTGCATTCCACACCTTTGCATGTTATTTACTCAATGGCTTTCCTTTGCACTGCAATTGTGAAGTCAGTAGTTGATCTGGATGATCCATAATTCAGGCTGATTCTTTTCATTCTGCAGTGTCTATGCAGCATGTGCCTGTACCACTGCTCACCTCCTGCTCCACCTCTGCAACACCACAGCTTGACTCAGTAGGAATGACACGTGGTCACTGGTTCTCCTTCTGAAACTCCAATGTAAGCAATCAATCCAGTAATCCCTGACTTGACTGATAATAGTTAACTGAATTTTCACTGACCTTAACTAATTTAACTAATCCCACCAATTAAGAATAATCTGTTCTTTATATTCAGAGTTAATAGCAGACTGAAGGCTGAAAAAGCAAGATATGAAGGAGTAAGTCTCCTTTTAGAGTCTAAAAGCTCTGACAAAATTCAGACTTGTTTGTATGTGACATGATTTGCAACAAAGTCTTGCCTCAAACACTGTCCATGATCCTACATGAATCCCATATGTAGTGTAAGGGGCAGGGAATACCTGCATCACCAAGGATAAAGACCCCTGCAAAATTTCCTGCTTGCTTTCAGTTGCACTGTTCCCCCCAGATCTTGGCTCCTACACTAAAAGTCAGTATGATATCAAACCTGCTTTTGATAGGGCCTGTGCATGTGGTTCTCATCAATGTCCCATAGACCAGAGGCTGAGAGCTCTGCAATTGAATGTGATCAATTTATGAGCCTTTTTTCCCTTTATGCTTCCACTGACAATGGCACTGGCAGAATCACTCACTATTCTTCATCTGGGCTGAAGGAGGGGCTGCATTGCCCTCCCTGGGTTAACAAATTGAATCCTTGTTGCTGTGGTATGGAGCTAAAGGCAAACCACCTTTTACTTTTGTCTTTTGGGCTAAGACTGTCATGCTGTAAACAGAAACCTGAACAGTTACATCCAACCCTGTGATAGGTTTTGCCTAAATGCTCCCACACAAATTCCTCTTTTAGCAGTGCAGGTGTGTGCAGGTCAGAAGTGACATTGTATTCACAGCATCTCTCTGTGGCCGTGACTGGGCACTCATTATATCAGAGATGTAAAGTATAATGTTCACAGTCTTTGAGTGAATACACCATGCAATGTGGCACCGCAGCATAAATAGGATTGCAAAATGGAGGTTTGACTAACTAAATGGAACATGGGGTTTAGGGAAACTGTGCAAAGAGGATTCTGCCCACAGCACCATGATTAATATTTATGTTCCTAAAGAAAGTACTATACAGCTCCAGGCTCTTGAATATATAAAGCTTTATAGCTGCCTCCCTGCAGAAGTCAGGGTATTGGGATATCCCGTTAGCAGTAGCAAAGAACATCTTCACCAGCTACCACTACTCTAGATTAACACAGGTAGCCTTTGTTGCTCCAATATATCACTGAAACCAGTAATTAAGTATTAATATAAAGAAGTTTGAAACTTCTGTCTGGCTACACCAGGAAGAAACTATTATCTGCAATTTGAGTGAGAATACAGGCAATCTTGGGCAGAGAAATTTTTCTACCAGTGGCACAGTTGTTCTGTGTGATCACCTCAAGTCATCATATTACCTGCAGACCAACTTCCTTATAGGCTTATCTGGCTCCTCTGCATCCTTGGGTGCAATCAAAAAAGCAGAAGAGTTGCACAAAGGATATCCATCATATCTTTATTTACATATCATGGAAACACACATGCAACATGTCACAGGATTTACTACAATGGAACAGCCTGTCCCTATCACCTGTTACCAAAAACTTTATTTTTGGCTCACTAGGAAAACTATCACTTCCCCAGAAAGCTCCTAAAAATAATCATTAACAATAACAGACCTGGCAGGATAGCTAAATGAGTGAGAGCTACAGGCTGGGATGTTTTGCCACATCCTTGCAGAAATCAGGTGGTTCTCTGAAAGCAAGAAAGGAAGGAAGGATGGAGTGGGATTGGATAGTCCCAAAGATGACAGGTAGGAAATGATAGTGTGTAACTGTAGCAGTGAAAAAGGGAGAGAGCAAGAGGTCTGCCAGAGGGTCCTCTCTCACCCTAGGTAAGCAGATTCATTTCCCATCTTTGATTCCACCAGGACGCTACAAAGTTCCTCTCCTCTAGGAATTTCCAGTCCTTAAGGAAGATCTACCTACCTTTATTCTCAAGCAATAATTAAGGGGTAAAGTTTAGGCTCATATCCCCTTTGCCCTGAAGGATCTTTCACACCTTGCCTCTCTTGGGAGGACGAGATGAAACTGCAGAGCTTGTTCCCGGCAGTACCATCAGAGTGGGAGTCATGATCATTGCCTACTAACTGGGAGAGGGGGACTCAATTCAGTGGCAGGAATGTGCTGAGAGAAGGGAGGGGGAGTGCAATCCTGCTATAGAAAAGGCTGATGCCACTCTATTTATAATGAACATGAGTTTCAGTCTAGATGGGACCTGGCATTTTCAAAGCCTGCAGCTTCCATCATTTGCTCAACTTTTCCCTCTAATTTCAATTGCTAGGTATAAACAGTTTAACCCCAGCTCCAGACCATCCAGGCAGGAGTCCCACCCTCCTAAATGTTAATGAAAGATCCCTGCTCTCCATTGGCTGATTCAGGCTCCACACAGCGCCCTTTCCTCCGGGTCACTCTTCGGTTCCGGTGGAATTTGGCATAACAGCGTAGCCCTATGGAAAAGACATGTAGAAGTGAGGAGGGACCAAGGCTCACTACAGCAGTAACACCAACTGTCTCAGATTCTGCTGCACTGGGGACAGTCCCAGTGCTGTGTCAAATAGGGTGGCAGAGAAATGCCTCACACAGACAGGGCATATTGCTCTCTGGGCACTGGCATTCTGTTTGGCTCACTGTTCTGGTTTGGGATTCATTGGTCCAGGCAGGTTTCACTGGCTTCTTGAAATACCAATGAATTATTCCAATTGTTTCCAGTGATTTTATGGAAGCCTTGCTTGGTTTCCCCCTATTACTTCCCATTACTGTCTAAGTGATCTCTCCATTGGGAAATTACCATAGACTTAATGTGCAGCAGCAATGACTAGGGACTGCCCCTTGCTATTTATTTCCCTGAAGCTTCCAGAGAGAAGGGAAGAGAGTTTGAAGTGTTATTACTGGGAGGTCTAATCCAAAGCCCACTGCTCATCTCCTTTAATTTCTCTGGTTTTAGATGCTCAACGTGCAGGGTCTGAAGAAAGCTAGCTAATATAGCACTGGTGAATATGATGGGAAAAAAAAGACATTTTATTTGTAAAAAACAGAGTACATATTCTCCCATGGCAGTGGAAGGCAATGGGAGCTTCTGGTCATGGTAACTAGTTGGTTTCTGGCACCAATTGGTTGATTTTATGGTGTTTCTTGTCTGGCTTTGTTACACCAGAATGCATAATTCTCATGAAAACCCTGCTTTCAGTAGTACAGGATCTCATCACTGGGGTTGGCAGGAGCTGATTTGATCATTCTAGATACTGCAGCTCTTTTAATTTCCAGAGCAGGCAGCAGATAGCAACAGTGCCAGCATCCCCAGAGCAGGGGAGGCTGAGGATTTAAAGCTTTTGTTATTAGACAATTACCAAAACTGTCCTTGGTTGTACACTGGATATCCAGATGATGTCATAGGTCATGGAGCAGTCTTTTGGAATCATGTCCCTGGGCTACATTGAGACCATCTACTTTAAAAAGTTGGGTTTGTGCCCCTCATTACCAATCACCCCAGGGCAATCTGGTCTCCTAGAAGGAGGGCATGCAAGATCAGAGCTCTGCTCTTATCTAAGCCTCTTGTCTATCTTACTGGATCTTCGATCTCTGGGGATCTTTTTTATGCTACACAGGATGCACATTTGCTATCAATTTATAACTAGCTTAAGGATAAAGCAGGGCCTGGGGCAGCCTCAATAGGGATTGCAGAAACACTTTTCTAGGCTAATCTACATGAAAGTCATCACTGATTAGGACCTTGAGGTGCCCAAGTTGAAGACTAACATTGCAACTCCAGGAAAGCTGCCCCTTTAACAGTGTGAAAAGTAGGTGAACAGCCTGGTCAAGTCACTGGGTACCTAATGCAGTCACAAAGCCTGGCAAACAGTTTTGTTCTGGCAGACGAGACTCGGTGTGTGGAGCTGATCCTGAACATGTTCAGACTAGAAGAGTGGCTTTTAATACCTTCGTAATGCACCTGCCTAGTAAGGGGTGCTGTGGATTCTACAGAAATAGTTTTAAGAAACAAAAGCCTGAGTCCTTCCCACATCTACTAAATTGCTACAAACTCAGTTGAAATTAATTTGGGAAAGTCATGTTAGGCACAAGGTCGTACAAAACAGTCTGTTTTCATAGCTTGTGATACTTGAAAGCACCACTGAAATGTTAATATATTGTGGCTTCTGTTAGATTGGTAGACATCAGGATCGTTGCTTTCAAGAGGGAAAACAAGATATCCTAGAAAACTCAATAGTCACACTGTGAGTCAGTGGCAGAGAAAGGCTAAGAGCAGCAGAGCTTGGCGTGTGCTTTCACATACAAATCACTAATCCAAGTCAACACTACGGACTACAAAGTCGGGGAGTGTCTTGCAGATTATTTATATCCCGTAACCATGTTTGGCTTTGTTTCTGTTTGTGTCCGGAATGGTCACTGCTTCCCCCAGCTCCAGGAATATCGGGATGGGTGAGGAGCAGCCTGGGATGCTGCGGGGCTTGGGGACCAGGAGCTGCACTTCCTTCCGGCAGGGGTGATTGGGTTGGCGGCCACGCGGCAGCGTGGGTCTGACCTGAGATCCTGTTGTCCTGTGGTTTTTGCGTTTTCTTCCCTCATGGCTTTTTGTTTCTTCGGCACTGCGACCAGGGCTTGTTGGCTTGCTTCTCTGCTGCTTGGGAGCCCAGAGCCAGTGTGTGCTGTGCTGGGACCCCAGCCGGTGATCCACCGGAGGGTGATCCCCTCACCAGTGGTCTGTGCAAAGGAGCAACCCCCCCTCCAGCCCTGCAGTTTCTTGCCACTGTTTCGGGGTTTTTGCTACACTTTAGCCCAGCGTCCATCAGGACCCCCCGCTGCTTCTGTTTATGCCACGGCTTGGGGCTTAGTGCTACAGTTCGATTCGCTGCTCTGGGGCATCTGCTCGCCTCCGCTGCTCCAGCCTGCTGCTCCGAGGTTC
>VZTN01020658.1:0-34797 GCA_013400515.1 Erpornis zantholeuca
GATCTTTATGGTCTCTTCCAACCAAAACTGTTCTAGTAGTCTATGATTTTCACATTGAAAATTCTTTATAAATAACAAGGAAATGCATTTCAGAGGCATTAGCTGAGAAAAAATTTAGAAAGTCTCAGCAAACATAAAGTATAGCAAAAGGCCAGCAACCCCATGACTTTTGGCTAAAACCATAATTCAGCCATAAGACCTCATAATAATAGAGTCATCTATTTAGTTAAGTGTTATGTCATGATTCTTCATATTCATGAAGCAGAAAATCCAAGGTAGAGTAGTATTTAGAATCACCAAAAAGCACAGTTCAAGTGAAATCAACACTGTACTGACTAAATATATACACAAATAATATATACACGTAGTCTGTTTATCCAGTAACTAAAACAGAGATGCTTTAAAAAGTCAAAGAAAAAATTATATAAGGTGACAAGCCATTCAGTGGTAGTCTCCTGAACTTCTCTTCAGTCTTCAGGTTTATGCCTAGGAAATAGAGAAGATAGGAGAAAAAATAAAAAGAAATGCTTTTTATAGATAGACAGTACAACTAGTAAAGGTTCAAGTCACTGTATCTTCCTACCCTCACCACAGGACACTTAGATCTTACACATTAGTACCTACTAACACAATTCTAGAGCTCTGGAAAACTCTGGGCATGCTTCTGGGCAGTCTGTTCCATGTTAGTCCTGCTTAAGCAGGTGGGTTGTACCCATGACTTCCAGAAACCTCTTCCAACCTTAACCATTTTGTGATTTGATCATTTGTGATTTTTATCACTCTGCTAAATCTTGTATTGTGTTCTTACATGAAAAGCAAAGTACAGTGAGTAAATATATGAGGTCATTGTCCTCCCCGCCGAGGTCTACAATACTGTTATTGCTTCAATACAGCTACAGTTTCATCCAGAGCTAAATCTAGTCTTTTACTGCAGAATTTTAATGATATACTTAAAATATTTAGGAAGAATTCTAGTATTTCCCAGATTTTAAGAGGAACAGATTGCCTTTGGAAAATCCTGGCAACAGTAGCAGCCAGACACCATCTTGATTTCATGGTATTTTTAACATTTTCATCTACCACTTCCATTGATCAGAAATGCTAAGTCCCACCAGAGGCTGATTTTGTACTTAACTTCAGTTAAGAAGTATGAGAATAAGATTTTCAGTTTACATTTGCTGAACCAGAAAATGCAGTCACTTCAAGATAGACATAATCAATAGGCCAAGAAAAGCATCAAGCCCCACTAGTAAACATGTATTAAGGAAGTATATGTGCATACAGTCTGTGAGTGGTATTGATGAAACTGTCCAACACCTATGGGATCTAATGTAGTCTGTAAGGGAGAAGCATAAAACATAATATTTAAGTGCTTTGTAAGGAAAACATTGAATTTCTGGCAGTGACTATTGATGAATCACGAGGTCTTTCAAAATCTTTTTTATAAATGCTTTTACACTGGTTCTTCCATTTCATCCTTTCATACTCCAACTCCAGTGCTGTCTCAATTTCCACTTCCTTGTAGCAACAGAATCATTTCTGCTATTGTCTGACAACACCAACATATGCAGGAAAACATAAAGAGCTCAACACTACTTTTGTTTTCTTTCCCCATTTTTTTCTACCTTATAGTAACACAGAATGTATAAAGGCAACATTTTAATGACCTAAAGGTATTCCTATCTGGTATTTTTATAGAAGAGGTAGAAAGGTTTTTGTTATTTATATCACAGTAAAACACATATACAATTTTGTAACCCATAAGACAGTGGCATTGTCATCATGATATTTAACTTCTTTAGTAGAACACAAAAAGAAAAGAGCAACAAGAATTTTAGCAAGGCAGAAACCCAGAACATCCAATAGTTTCATGGTTAAGTTAGCATCGAGTTTAAAATTGTGGCAATCATTTTTCACTATTAAAACAATATTTTCCGACACAGAAAATGCATTTTTATATTGTGCTTTATTTAGATTTCATGAAGCTACAAGCTATGTCATGGTGATCCATAAAATAACTTAGTTGATCGACTGAAAAGACTTAGTTTATATTATCTCAGAAAAAAGTTGCTAACTGGTCTGGTATTATTAACAATGCTTCTATATATCTATAAAGATGCATGTTTTGAGTCTTCCCATAACAAAGAAGCATGTTTTTGCATAGGTAGCATGAAATTTAGTGTGCTTGTAGTTGTGTTGCATAGCCTTTGTACAAATGTATAACTTTCTAAACTTTCATAGATCAGTCAATATAACCTCTATTTCTGTGACCTTCGTGGACCCTATTCACATAAGTAGATTAGAATGCAGAAGATACTGGATTTTTTATTTTGCAGAGGAAGAGTAGAGGTGCAACAGTCTAAGAATCAGGCTTTAAAGGAATCCCCTGAGAAGGAAATAACTGATGTGCCCTCCATCAGAAAAGTTATGATTTTGTTTAGGAATACAGAATCATTGCCCCCTCTGTACTTTTCTATATCAGTGTTTTGTATATAATTTTTTTCCTTTCTTTATTTTTTTTTCTTTATTCTCCCCTTTTTTATTTTTTTTTCTGAGAAGAAGAAGAATATATGAACTATCTGCACCATTTTCGTCTGATAAATGAATATGAAAAGATAGTCATCATCATTTGGTTATTTAAACTACAGAAACACACTTATTTTTTCAATGTAAAACAATGTAAACAGTGCACTGACTTCTATGCTCCAGACTTTAATGAGCATTTGAGGACAAAATTGTAAATAAATTATGTACTTAGTATTTGCAGAACAGACACTAATAAACTAATTGATCTATTTTGGCTGCCATAAGTGCTCCAAAAAGACAGTTTTTATGAGATATTTATCACCTGCCAATCTATACATTCCACAGAATTAAAAATAATTCTTGTACTATACATAGTAAATCATATATTGTGGTTCAACTTTAGCAATAAAACAAGCACAACATTCAGCAAGGCTTTCATGCTGTTTAGTTTTGAGTTGGAACTTCTGCAGGCTGGAGCTTTATAGTACATGGATTTAATAAATGGGCAATAACAATTAAAAAAAAAGAATAAAATTATTTTCGGCCTTGTTCAGCCTTCAGTTCCCTTGAAAGGGATATGTAAAAAGGCATAAAATTTTGTTAGGAAGATTACTGACTTATTGCATATGGACATTGGAAATGCAGTGTTGATTTGACACAGTGAGATTCTGTCACATATGTTTACCCCAACAGATTTTTTTTTACAGTGCTAATAAAATCTTTTCTCCAGGAAAGAAGTTTCCCTACTTCTCAACACCATGATTAAGGGTTTAACTCTTATTGTTAGTATTTACTGCTGTCTATTCAGTGAGCATTTTTATAGTTCCAAATTCAATACTTTCAATAGGAAAGAAATATTCACTATTTCCAAAAAATAGCTAGTCATGGAGCTCACTGCAGCCCTTGGAGGAAAGCATGATAGAGCAGATCTCCACACAGTAGCCCATGTAGGACCCCACACTAGAGCAAGTGGACTATTTCCTGAAGGAACAGTGAACTATGGAGAGCCCATGCTGAAGGAGGTTTATCCTGAAGGACTGTGGTCCATGGAGAGGATCCACAGTGGGGCAGGGGAGAAATGTAAAGAGGTAAAATTAGGAGAGAGGAGATAGCTACAACTTCACCAAAACCCACTCTTTCTGGCCTTTGGGGGTTGGAGCAAGTCAGGAGTCAAAACTGAAGAAGTGAAATTGAACCTGGTAATAAGGGGTGTGTGACATGATGTCTTCATTTGTTTCTTTGTTCCTTTCCATCCAACTTTATTTTGTCAATGAATTATTTTTTCCCAAATCATGTCTGTTTTGCCTGTGATGGTAATTGATAAGTGATGTCCTTGTCTTGACATTCTTTTTTATCTTTCTCTTCCTGTCCTGTTGAAGTGGGCAGTGAGAGAACAGCTAGGTAGATATCTGGTAGTCAGCCAAAGTAGCAGTTTTCATAGCCTTTGCTAGAGGTGGATTTCTCTACTGAGTTGGGATCCCAGTTACTAAAGAGATCCAGTCACCACACCATGACTTATCCCTAGGGTGCTGAGCAAATCATTTGCTTTGTTGTTGCATGGGAACAGGCTTGAAGATTTTCCCACACAACCTTAAAGAAGCTTTATGGAAACAAATGCATTATAAAAATGTGTGCACCTATATGTTAAGAAGGAATTTTTTAGGTGGACTGCTTACTTCCCTGAACAGGAGAACCTCATTTTCTTTTATTTCTGCTTACAGATATCTCCTCTTACTGTTAGTGCTGCAGAACATAAAGCATTGTTTTTGATGAGATGTCAGTCTTTAAAGGTTAAAACAGAGAGACTCTTTCCAAGTCACAGGCTAGCAAAATTCTAGACATCTGCATGCCTCAAAAGTTAACAGCAACTTTACTTTCCAGGAAGTACAGGGTCAAACCCAAATGGTTTAGACCATACAAGTGCCATGAAGAAATCATGATGAAAAAACATCTTCAGCTTCCATTGGCATGTGATATTTTTGTGTGACTAGAAAAGACAACAATTTATCTTGTCTCCTACTCATTGCATGTCCTCTTTTTCATATACTGTCTTCTCCAAGCCATTTAGAATACTCAGTATTTACTACATGAAGTTACTTGATCTAGCAGCTACTTGAAAAAAAACACAAACATTTTTTGGTTTTGGGCAGTAGTGTAAAAGCTCAATGTAGACTGAAATAGCCAGAAGAGAAGAGCCCAGACCTTGCTCCAAGAACTTTGAGTCTTCAATTGAAATGACTTTTTATTTCTTCCCTATGCCTTTAGAAATGTTGAACACTTCTGAACTATCTGCAAGCCTAAAAAAGCTACCCTCCAAAAGGAGATCAGAAGCAAAGAGAAAAATCCAGATATTTCTTTCAGACACTTGTGTATTTCACTTGTATAGCTCACTTGAAGAAAACTAGATTTCAATTTCTTTACCAATACTACATTATAAATCTTCATGGTAATAACAATAATAAAAAAATAGTCTCTTCGCCCATGCTTCCTTTACCAGTTTTCTCAGGTGAAAGAATTTTAGAATGGTTGAAGCAGGAAGCAAATTCTTGAGTTCATCAAGATCGATGCCCCTACTCAAGACAGATTCAAGGATTGTAGGTGGCTCTGAATGTCATCCAGGGTTTTGAATGTCTCCAGGTATGGGGTCTCTGGAGTCAATCTGAGCAATAGGGACACCACTGGCAAGACTAAAGCTCCATCTTCTTTAATCTCTCACACATTTAAGCACATTGCTAATATCCCCTTTATTCTAATGTTCTCCACACTAAATAGCCTCATCTCTCCTTGCTTCTCCTCATAGATCAGCTACTCTAATTCCTTGGTCATCCTTGTGACCCTTTAATGGACTCCTTTCAGTATGTCTATGTCTTATAGTGGCAAACTCATAACTGGACCCAGCACCCCTCTTGCAGTCTCACCAGTTTTTATGAAACTATCCTCAAAAAACCTACATCCATTCCCAGTTGCAATGATAAATATTAGGTCACCTTCTCAGCTCATGTAAATGAGTGCAGTTCCACAAAAGGGAGCTACACTTTGAGTAGTTATGGGCTAGCTGAAAAGCTGCCTCAAAATGTCATGATTTTTTGTGTTTTCAAGCTATTCCCTTTCTAGTCACCTTGTGCCTGGTCTGTGTACAGCTTTGGTACATGCTAGAATATTTGAAGGCACATTTCTTTCACTACAAGTTTCAAATGACCTTTTAATGAAGGGCTGAACTGATTTTCAAATGCAATTATGTTGTTAATTAAACTGCTATTTTCTCCCCTATCCACTACCAGCTTCATGTTTTCATATTCCCAGTTTTGGTACAGTCACTGGAGTTTCTGCTTTCCTGACCATGACAGTTACCTTTACAAGCACTTGTAAAATGGGACCTCCAGCATTAACTTTATTTTATTATTTCTGAAGCAGCAGTGGGTCAGTTTCAGCAGCGCCATTCTGATCACCTCAGCCAGCACCCTTGGGGCAGTCTTATTTTAATTTTCAAATTAATAAAGAAGGAGCAGGGATCTGCCTCTAATGAAAGTGATAACTGAATTGAACTGGTTGACTGTAATTTTTTTCCCTGCACTAATCTCTACAGACAGTCTGTTTGCTTAAGTCTAGTCCTTCCTGCTCATAGATTATGTTTCAATACCTTTGCTGTATCAATTATGTTTTTACAGCCCAAAATCTTCACCAGTACCTCTCAGGTCTCTTGGTGCCAACTGTCTGGTGTAAACGGGGAAAACGAGAAGTTTAAGCTAGTAATGAAACCAGGCTTCCATGGAGCAGGGAATTACACTGACCATTTTGTGGATTAGTCCATAATTCACAAGTAAATTATAATGCTATCTGTTATTACAAATTATATACTGGGACCTGGTTTGGCACATATGGGTAAGAGAAACAGCTAGGCTTTTAAACAAAATATGGTAGAATATTTTTTTGGAAATAGATTTCCCCTGAGGGTAAAATTTCATGTTTGGCCTAAATTGTACTACTTCCTACTACTGATTCTTCTCTCCAGTGGATAAGCAGACTCCCAAACAAGGGACTTGGTGCTCCTCTGATACAAACACAGGCATGAAGAACTTTTCTCAAGGAGTTGAGTGGTGCCGTTTTTATGCTGCACAAGACTCAAAGTATAGATGGTCCTTGTGATTTGGAAGGAAGATTAAAATTGTTAAGTACTCTATAACCATCCTATATTCTACCTGTTTTGAAAATATTTGAGAGAATTTTAGTATTTTAATTTCAACATTCATTATATAATCTTTCTACAAAGAGAACAATGTAATAAAAAAATTCTGGTTCTCTTGTTCACCTTAAGCAATATCAGAAAAGCCACTTGCATATGGAGACTCTAGCATGGAACTGGCAGATAAAATCTATCTTTAAGGAGTTAGAAAGAAGAAAGATTGTTTAAGACTGATACCATAAACTGAAGATTTTTGTAGGGGAAGTTCTCAACAAGTCATCCATGACCTGGTGGTCCTAGAAAAAGCTGTTGATGGTTAAGATTTCCAGGTACTATAAATATCAATGAAAGTTCATAAAAAAACCTTGATTCTCAAAGATTATGGACACTGCTTTTCCTCTGGGATTTCACTAGGGAGCTGTCAGTCCTCAAAACTTGAAACAATAAAAAAAAATCAAGCTCATTTAATATTACTTTTCCAAGCAGTGAATACTTTAGATGCTAGAGGAATATTTTAACTATTAGAATTAGGTAGTCTGGAAAGAAAGGAGAGGGAGAACCAACCTACAAAACCAGCCTTAAGTGTCAATTACACAAGATGACTCCCTGTTGTACTTCTTCCCTGTTGTGGTTTAGGAACAGCATTCCCTAATTTAATGACCCTCCTGCCTGCCACCAGACTCTTGCAAACCAGACATCACTTGCTCACTTCCAGCAGAGAGCAGAGATTATGGGTTGAGATAAGAACAATTTACTGGAAACGGCAATGAGATAAGAAAATTAACAGCAACAGCAACCACATTAATAACAAAAGTGTACAAAAGAGAGTGTGGAGCCCAACTGAAGTGCAGCCACATCACCCAAACCACCCCCTCTGGCTGAGAGCAGTGTTACCCCACTGCTCTGTCTGCTATGGTTCCTCCACCCCAAAAAAAAGACTCCCCCCACCCCCCACTTCCAGCAAGCGAGAGGCTCCCTTTCCCCTGCCCATGATGTAGGATGGTACCGAAAAACACAATGTTTTGGACACTACTCTGAGCTCTGTGCCCTCCTGACTACTGCAAAAAATTAAACCTGTCTGTGGCAGTGACCTAGCCAGGGGCTGGGGTGACAGAGGGGGGCAGGGTCCCCGAGCCAGCTGGTCACTGTTGGGACAGCCCTGAGGGTTAAGAGCAAACCCCGCTGCCAGTCTCCCCCAGAGAATGCCTTTTCCTTTAGGCAGTGAGTTGCTATGGCAACACCTCCTGTCTGCTTGGCCTGTCTGTCCTGCACTCTCTCTCCATTCCTCCTCTTCCCTCATCCCGCCTATTCTGCTCCCCTCGGCCTGTTGGCCAGCCCACTTCTCCTCCCCCTGGGCACTTACCTCCCTGCCACTCTCTCCGCGTGCTCCCCTATCCCTAGAACCTTCTCCCTTACTCGACCCACCATTGGTCCCTGTCCCTTAGTTCCACCCCTGCCTTGTTCCTCTTGGCCCTGGTACCCTGATCCCTCCTATGTAACTTCCCCTGGCACTCATCCCATTGGACCCTATCACTCTCCAGCCCCTACACTTAAACCCCTGCACACCTTGTTCAGAGGGGATCACCACCACCAGTCCTTGTCCCTGGACCTTTTCACAGACCTGACTGCGATAAACATCACTGTGGAAACGCAAACGAAGGCTCCTCCCAGCTCTTTACTGTCAATGTCTTTACCTCGATTAAGACTTGCTCTAAAAGCACACAGCCTTATGCTGTAAGCCTCGGTAACCCCAACTGTGAGCAACACCAACAGATATGCTTCTAGGAAGGTCACAGCACTTTACCACCTACATCAGCTGAAATTAGGACAGTCCCTTATGTTGCTGCCACTCTAAAATACCCCAAAAGGGAATCTTATGAATGTGGAATTCATAATCACAGAAATTTTGGGGAAAAAAATCAAACAATGAGGCTTAGGCAGGAAACTAATGGCATCATTTATTTAAGATGTCCAGAACTGGATTTTTTTTTTTTAAGATGCATAGTGGTTAAAGATTTTTTCCTTTCTTCTGCTTTCAATGGACATTTTAACACTTGCCAAAACTAATTAGCAGTTATGCATTAAATGTTACAGGTGGAAGTTTTATTTTTCAGTATGTTTTGCAGAGCATTTTTAGGAGTGCAGTTTCTGTACAATTAAATAACTTGGTTGGACCTAACTACTGCAGGACACTTTGATACATGTTTAATTCAGCAATATGCATATGTACATAGGAAATACTGTTAACAATTGCTGTTTGTTCTTTGTTTATAGCGTGTCCACATTCTGTTTACTTTGGCCTTTGCTTCCAATACAGAGACAGGCAACACTGGAACAATTTCTTGCCCTAGAAAAATGGGAAAGGCAAGCACTGAGATGTCACCACATGTTTAGTACACAGTTGTAGCTCTGTTGTAGGCCTGAGCTATACAAAAGCAACATAAATTACACAGAAAGATAACCAGGAGAAACTGAACTGGTGCATATTATCTTGTATATGCCATAACTAAAGATGCAGTGGCAAAAGAGCATTATACCTTGACTGAAGGGATAAAAGGGGTTATAAAACCAATTAAGTGTCTTGAAACATAAGCCAGCCTTCTCATCTGAAGAGGAAGGTTTTCAAAGGCATCATGTTTTAAGAGTAAATGGGGGCTCAATTCTAATCAAAACAATAGAGAGGTAAACAACCGAAGGCCAAATCTGAAAAAGAATTTAAGCCACCTTTTCAATGCAGCTATGAAAACATGACTGCTAACACCACTGAAGTACACAGCCTAAATTTCATTTGTGTTTGTTTATAGTATGTATCAGTAGTTTATTCACTTTTAAATCCCACCAACTGCATTCTGTTTCTCTTCATGACAGACACACCTAGGCTGGCTTTATATTAGCCACCTGATGTGCCAGCAGAACAACAGCTGAATGTATTAAAAAACCTGACTGGTATTCCGAGATTTCAACAAGGTGAAAGCCACTGCTTTGGCTGCTATATGATCCAAGATGCAGCTGGTCAACCAGGAAAGGTGGAAACTGTGGATGTATGTTCTTTTGAGCAGAAGAGGAGATGCAGAAGCCTGGGTGCTCTGAGGGTTTGGTACTCTGGATCAGAGTTCTGAGTGTGAGTGGGATACAAGTCTTAGAGATATGTAGCCTAATTTAAACTTCCATGTCACAAACCAACAATGTTTTAAGTTGTTAAGCAGTTAAAATTTTCATTATTTTAATGGAGAAGAAATAAAAAATCTGAGACTGAAGTTCTGGAAGGAGCTTGGGTATTAGATTAGAAGGTGTGGGCATGAATCAACAAATAAGCTTTAAGTGTTTGTGTATAGTCAATACAACTATATTAACATAGTAATAAATAAAAGTTTGACAATGAAGAGTTGGATGTCTATAAGTCAGCTGTTACAGATCCAATGCTTTATAAGATATCCCATATCTGTTTTCGAAGGCATGTTTCTACTCAGGAATGTATGTAGAAATGGTACAGTTTTCAGAAATAAAAAGGGCACATTTGAGGAATTCCTTTCGCAATACTTAGTCTGCAGCAAGAGACTTGATATCTGTCTCCCATCAAATTGAACAGGTAGCAAGCAAAGTAATAAAAAGCTGTGCACTGTGTTGAAATAAATCCTTAATTTTAGCACTGAAGAGTGCTAAATCTGCATCGTGCTTGCTTCTGCTATTAAAAACACACTGTATGTTTTATAAAGACTCTAATAGCTTTCAGAATTTGTAGAAAGATAAATCTATTAGGAATCAGCATATAGGCATGTTTATCTAATACACAAAATGCATGTAAAAATTCTGCATAAGTCCCACTTCAGATACCTATCTCTTTTATTGAATCCATTTGTGACTCCTAATGTCCTTATGAATTTACTACTCTCAAGTTCAGAGAATTTTCCACTTCTAATAGCCAGGCCATAAAACAAAGACCTTCCACACTCTGTGTGATAAAGAGAAACAACAGAGGCAAAAATAACGCTGCTTCTTGTGATGGCTCAAAACGCAATGCAAATGAGCTACCTGCTCCCTAGACTGAAGAAGCATCTATATTCAATGAACAGCAATGAAAAACAACACAGGTAAGACCAGTTAGGCTTACGAAACATTTATTCAGTATCTTTCATCCAGAAGTTGGTTTTGTCCTGCAGTTCTGTAACCAGAACACTGAGGATTAAGAAGAACTTATTAAGGATAAACTAAAGCTTTGCTTCCTGTTTTATTTAACCTTGTTGGAGTACTTAATGATGATGTTAAAAATCAGGGGCAAAAGGAGGAAAAAGCAATTTCACAAAAAACAAAGGTTAAGTTTTTTCATAGGAACAGCCAAATTCCCATAGTCTTGAAAGGCACTTTTACTAAAAGCGTGTATTTGAACTTTTTAAGAACTGCCCATCAAGCTCCTGATTTCTCCTTCTTCATCAAGAAATTAAGAAAAATCCCTAAAATTAAAGCAGAAATCTGACCCAAGAAACTTTTTGTGGCTTTATTGTATCAATGTTGCTTTATTTTATCAATTGTTTCAAAAGGTGATAGAAAAGACAGAGTTCCTGTTTCAGGCGTTGTAAAAACTACACTTTGAAAAGACTATTACTCTGTGAAAGGACAACCACTCAAGATAGAAAGGTTTCTGCTGGGGATCTCACACCACCAGTGTGCTCCCTCCCCCACCCCCCCTTAATATCATATTCATGTTGCTAGTGTGAGCCACCAAGCTTCTAAAACCCAGAAAACTAAAGCAAAATAACAGACAGATCATTAGAGTAAAGAAATTTAAATTTTGCTACTAATTTAAGGATGACAAAGATGGAAATAGTTAACATTAAATACATCCAATTTAAAGATTAATAGATCTAAGAAATTGAAAAATATCAAGCCAGTATCTGTACATAACTAGGAAGTTAGCTAATTATTTTGTCTGTTGAACCAGTACATCAACATGATACACAACACAATCACATTTTAATAGGATGCTTGTTTATTTTCAACAAGCCCAATGAATAATTTTTTTTCTTGTCTAAATGAAAAGGTTGCTTAGAAAGTGTAATAGCCTGTTTGACTCCTGGGACTGCTGAACTGTGTATCACTAGGACTAAACACCTCCTTGCCCAAAATGAGGTGAGGAGCATTGCTGAAAGTGCTGGGCTGGCTCAAAGCTGAAAATCTTTTTCAGAAATAGACCCAGTTTTGTCTCTTTGTCTCTTACTCACTCTCTTTGCTTGCAACAAAATGCTGCTTTTCCAGGTTTGGTTTGGTGCTTTGTTCTTTTTTGGTTTTTGTTTTTTTGGGTTTTTTTTTAATTTAAAGGAGTTGTAAAAAGGAGATTTAGCTATAGTTGCTGAAAGGGCTCTGAGCATCAATACTACTGTAACAGAATTTTTTTTTTTGTACTGTGACACCATTTCTTTTCCTTCATATAATCTGAATCAGTTTGGGCAGTTGCAACTCCATGAAGTAGAGTTAACTTATAGAAATAGAAAATACAGAAACAGAAATATTTATGTGGCTATGTATTAAATTGTTTCTTTCATAATACTTTGGATTAAAGTGGAGAAAAATCTCCAGTGAGTAGATAACTGCAGTACAAGACTGAATATCTTGCTTTTATACTTCATTGCTTTGTAGTGTACTGCCAGAAAGCTATTTTTAGATCTGCTCTGCAGTTGCACAGTTGTTGCTTATATCTTGTCTAAAGGAAACAAGGTTGCCCTACTGAGACTTTGCCCTTCTCTCAAGGGTAAACTAAAATCCATTAAACTTAAATATATGCTGTAAACCCTGCACATTAATGGCTGTGATGGAAATATTATGTAGTTATTTATAACAAGATACCCATTCGGGAAAGTGAAATAGATAGGCATACTTGAAACTTATTGTCTCTCTATTCTCCTCCTAAAGTCACTGTCTTTGTGCCTAAAGCTTGAAAGTTTGTTTTGCTGGCGCCATGGCAAAGTGAGCAAATGTGTCTCCATAGAGCAGATCCCTGCTGCCTGTAACTCCACAACAAATAGCTTGTGAAAATTAGTACAGACATTCAACCAGAACCTATATTGCCCCAAAGAAATCCAGAGAAGTATTTCTGATTACAGGGAATGTTTTTCAAATAGAGATTCAAATAGAGATGCTCATGTTAGCAGGAGATAAATAAATAGTAGATTTGGAGAAAAATTGTAATTTAATTTAACTAGATATAGTTAGATAGGAATAAACATAAAACAATAGAGATAAGGAAGAATTTACACATGCCCATGATCCTGCACAATACACAAATTTTGAAATTGACTGTAGACATAATGAAGATGTTTTATCCTGACTTTGCTCTTAAAAATTTCAAAGATTCAGCCATATATTATTTAAATGTCAGCCTTTGTATTGATGTTAAAACAAGGAACTGAAGATGGAAGAAACTAGACAGGAGGAAGCAGAAAATCTGAATAAGAGATTCCTTTGAGACCTTCTGTAATGCATCAGCCATGATGTGAGATACAAGAGCCTCTGAACTAAAAGAATAAACTACACAATCCTAGTTCTTCTAGTATTAAGCAATCATTTTCTCTGGTCTTCTAATAATCTTCTTTTCTGAGTCTATGTTATGCATCCAGATGTTCTTGAGTTAAAGCACTAGTATTACATCCAAAAGCAAGACCCAGTGATTTACAAAGATGTATCTAGCTGTGGTATTCCCTGCTAGTCTCTGTAGGGATCCTGTAAGGTCCTCACATTAAATCCACTTTGATGGAATTTATATACACACGAGATGCAGGAACTGATCTTGCCAGTTTTTCAAATAAGCCATTTTGCCTCCCAACTTAATCAGTCTATGAATTTGTTCTTTATAGCTTATGAAGAAAAGCAGTGAGAGGTACAGTAACAGCCAGCTAGTTGATCTTGCAAGATTTGATGAGGCCTGCAGCCAGCTGCCTTAACATAATAAACGTTATGAAAAACAGCCATAGCAAAATTCTTGCCAGTAAGACTTGAAGTTGTTGTACTGAAACTGTAGCTTTAGGTCTTCTGGCTCAAAATTCTGAACAAGACTATGACTTCTATGAAATAGAACACAGAAGCAGCCACATCTAGGTGTCTGGATTAGGAAGCTGAACATGAGTCTTTTGCTTCATTTGCTTTACTATAAAAGAAGGCAGACACCAAGAGTGAAAAAGCTAGAGGTAGTAAAAAAAGTACATAAATGTATCTGAAAACACCTTGCCTCTCTTCTTTAAATCACTTATTCCTGATCTCCAGTCCCCTTTAACCAAACCCAAGCACTATCTGCATTTTATTTGTATATATTTGGGGAAAACAAAAAAGAAAAGGGAATGCTGTTTGTACATGAACCTTTGAGCACACAGGTTGGTATGGCTCAGTGTGAAAAAGACAACAAACCAGAGCAGGACATGGCACTTGATGCATTTCTTGGCAGCTAGGGCTTATTATGAATGGTTTTAGGGTTTTTATGCGCTTGGGACTACAAGTGACTCCATTGCGATTTTAGCAATAGGAAGAAAAACCTAGGAGGTAATTTTTATTCAGATAATTATAGGAAAAAAATCAAATGCATTTTTGAGAACATACCTATCCAAAATTAATGGCATTAAATGCAGACAAACAAGAATGGCACATTCAGGATATATAATGATTTTTCTGAGTTTACATTAAACTTTTAAACTCAGAGGTCTGTTAGAAAATAAAAAAAAGATGCTTTGAAGAATTTGAAACAGTTGTGACTTAACTAACATATATCTGTTCTGGCAAAGAGAAGCACATATTATATATATATGCCCAAGATATATATACATAATATGTATATGTATAAAATGTATAATACATTTTGCTTGAAGTTAAAAGTCCGAGCTGTCACATTTCTGTGACCATTTGAAGTGTCTGAAAAGAAAGGTTCATGTACAAACAAACCTTGAGACAGGTACCTTGAAACAAGACAGGTAAGCAGGGACTAAGAGGAGTTTCAGAGATCCAAAAACAAAACATGCCAAAGGATTTAAGAAGTTTGTGTCAGCTTCTGTCCTACTGTACAAAACTTACCAAATTCAAACAAGCTACTTTGCATAAACCAAAAAAGACCTTTCTACCCTCCAAAGAAGAGCAATAAACCCCAGGAGCAGCAAAACCAGTAACATTTTGCTCCTTTGGCTAGTTACTTCCTTTCTATTAAAATATACACTACTGAGAGGATTCTGATTACCATGATTAGAAACACCATAATCTTCTTCCCTAGTCTTGCTTCCCACACTAAAGCCTGTTCAGTGCTTCCTTTGATATAAGAATGTATTTGTTTCAGTGCGAGTCCTCCATTCCCCATGCATATCATATGTCATTGTTTAATACATTCCACCAAGTATTCTATAACTTCCCAAGTGCTGTCTACTGGCACCTTATCTACTGTTCACATAACTGCATTCCTCATATTGGACACTGCCTCTACTTGGTATCTCTAATTTTATAAAGGGGTGTAGTACAGTACCCTTAAATACTCCATCATAATTAAGAGTTTCCCTTGTTGTGTTACACACTGATCTATTCCCTCTCAGCACTGGAATTGTAAATGAAAAGTTTTTCCAATCAGTCAGAAGGAGACCTTCCATGGTAGGGTAAATTTTACCCAGACCCTGCCTGACCTACACTCTGGGCACCTGAAGCTCAATCCCATTCCCCCATATTTTGTTTGAAGGCAGTTTAAGAGGCAGGCCCTCCAAAATTAGCTACTTCCCCTTTAGTGTTAACCAATCCATTTCTACCAATAAGGAGAGACAAATACAAATAGAAATATGCAAAAAAATAACAGTTTACTTAAAAAAAACACTACAGCAACAGGCAAAAAAATAACAGTAAATAATCACTAGATACAAAATTGCTGAAACCACAGGGAGCAAAGAGAAGCTCATGCCTCTCCCCCAAGATGGCAGCCTCCACAGCCCACTGTGTGTGGGGAGACACAAAGGAAAGATGGCAGCAGCTCTCCTCCCTCTCCTTATCGCTCTAGGCAGCAGCAGGTCCATCAGCAAAGAGGGGTGGCACACGTCAAAAGCCAGGCTGTTGGAATTGGCTTTTGCACTTGATTAATTAATAAGTAGAATCACGGTTAATGTGTAGTGTTGATTATCATTTACTAGAATAATGAACTGTTGAGGGGAATTAGAGTTTGGGACAGTTGTGATTTGGTTTGGGTTAATAAAGTACGCTAGGGACAGGGAATGTTCTGGAAGACCAATGGAGATGAAGCCTGTAACATGCCCCAAGACAGCTGGGAACAAGCGACGAGCCAACAGGAGCGACTGACTCAACCTCCAGCCAATCATCTCGACCTGAAAGGGAGGGCTTGGGGGAGGTGATAAGGCAGGGCTTGAGGGTATAAAATGGGGTGTCACAGGCTTTGAGTTCTGGCTGGCTGCAGAATAGCTGAGCCAAACCCAGCACTGTCTCACTTTGTGCTAGGGCAGACAGCCAAATTAAGTCTCCAATCATTGTAACTGCTTTGTTTAATAAATTTCTAAAAAGATTTCAAGCTGTGAGAGGACCTTTCTCTCAGCACACTCTGGTAGCTGGATCCACCAGGGTCTGCACTACAGCCTCCAAGCCACTGGTGTCAGTGCTGCTGTCTTGGGTCTTACCCCAGTGGAGGGGAGGAAGAGAAATGGATTCTTGAGCACCAAGGCTCCATGGTCTGACCCCAACCAGTCTGGCTTCCTACTGCCAACAGGTATTGCAAAATTCAGTCTGAAACAGTCTCTGATTCAGAAATTCTTGGGTTACTATTGCTGCCACCTGGAAACCTGTCTGAAGCAACTCCCTGAAAAGCAGAGGGGAGCCTCTGCCTGCACTGCCTCTGTGCACTCTCCCTGCAAGAACCAAAAGCAGAGAGCCAGAGCCAAGAGAGCTCTTCTTGGGCAATCTGACTTCATAAAGAGCCTGGGCACTCCCTGTCAGACATGCAGCTGGCGCTCTAAGAGGAGTAACAATTTTGGGCACAGATAGATGCGGAATACAGTAACATTTGGGGTTGCCCACAACACTCCTAGACTTAGTGACTAGATCTGCACTCTATGTAGCCTTATCTTTGTCATTTTGGACCTGCGTTAAAAGCAGATTGCCTCTAGCTCTGGCTTTTGCTGTTCCTAATTGACTCTAAATGTGACTTGGTACTCATCCTGGATGAACAATCCCTGGATTGCCAACAGATCCTGTAACCACCTCCAGCTTGGCTCAGCCCAGAGCTGGTAGAAGCCCTCTCAGTGAGCGCCCAGCCTGCACTGGGGTCGCTTGCTTGGCCCATCACAGAGCAGTCCTGCTTGTGCTGCGTTCTGATGGGGGGGCTTCTGCTCTCCCCAGGCAACCATTCATTACTGTGCTACCCCAAGAGCTGTTGGCATGGAGCAGACACAAAAGAAGATCATCTCCTTTTCTGCATGACCTGACCATATTTTACTCTTGTGGCTATGGTCATGGAGCTGACCATATCCACTGTGCCATTAGTGAATTGGAAAGAAAAAAAAAAAAAGGCACAGAGAATTAAAATACCAGACTGCAACAAAACAGTACACGGAAAGAGCATGACCATCTAATATGAACAAAGGGGGCATGTAGAACAAATAAGCACTATCGCATTCTTCCTTGTCAGTTTTGGTACTTTGTATCCAAAACTTTGTCTCTTCTGCTAGGAAGACCTACTAGAGCTTTAGATTAAGGAATAAATAGTTCCCATAACCTGCAGAAAATTCAAGCATTTTCAAAAAATGCTTTTTCACAAACTAGAGAATAAATAAAGTCAGAATACCCTAAATGCTCACAGTGCAGAAATCCTTTCTTATATATACAAAGCAAATTAAATTGTTTTTTTCTGTTAATCATAATGTTCTACTTAAATAAGAATTTCAATAAGAATTGTTTTCCATTGCAGCTACTTTAAGAACGAGACTTAAAAAAAAAAAACCAAAAATCACTTTCTACTACAAAGCAGGAATTTCTAAGTTTATCTAAGTTTAGCAATTGCAAAGAGGAGTTTTACAGAACCAGACATTTTTTTTGTGTTAAACTATTAATATGTTTTCTGTGCTCCTAGTTGGTGAAGCCTATTCTCTACCACCAGACTTTCTTAAGACCCTGGAAAAATAGCTTAAGGCACCCACCTCAGCAGATGGAATCAAGGATTTAAAAACTAGTTTGAATGGCAAGCATTAGAGATGCTGGAGACACAAGGGTGTACTATAGTCCCCAAATGACCACAACTAACCATCACAGGCAAAGATGAAAGCAGTTTGTCAAGGACTTGCACACTAAGCCTCATCTTTAAAGGGAAATACAAACTCAATGACATGTTTCTTGTCTGAAGAAGAATCCATTTGATATTCAATTCTTTGACATCTTTATGGCAATATCTATTCAAATACTTCATAAATGTGCCACTTTCAGGAGGTAAAATCCAGCAATGAAAAAATCGGATCAGGGGAAAAAAAAAAAGGACAAAAAACCCACCAAGATCCTGAGCAGTCTTTTCAGTCAGAGGCCATATATCCATTTATATAGAATTTAACACTCTCCATTTTTTTTTTTTATTATTTGTCAGTTTGGTTAGGTTTTGTTCCTCCTCTTCATTCCATGCTGCCAATCTCAGGGCAAATTCCTTTCTCAAACCTTCTAGTGAAGGTTTTTCCAGGGTTTGTACTGACATTGCAGTTTCTTTGGGATCTTGTCTCAGTTGCCATGAGGGAAAAGAAAAAAGTCTTTTGCAGACCATATTTTTAATTATTAGCTTAGTTCTTTTTCAAATGTTATTTATTATTTAAAGTGATTTTTT
Organism: Erpornis zantholeuca; assembly: GCA_013400515.1. NCBI lineage: Eukaryota > Metazoa > Chordata > Aves > Passeriformes > Timaliidae > Erpornis > Erpornis zantholeuca. The sequence continues at coordinate 18,531 of VZTN01020658.1, forward strand.
GAACTCCTGCTATATTTGAGTTGCATTCAAGGCCTCTCAGTTAGGAATAAAAATTGGGAGATGAAAGGCAGCCACTGTTAGCTTTTTAGAAAGGTTACCCATCCTTTACCTCCTTCTGTGAGAAAATACAACACCCAGGAATTGGGAAGCTAAACCAACTGTTTACTTCTCGTGACTGATACCATGGCATTTCTCTCCCGCATAAGACAATGCTACATCATTAACATAGAAGTGTGCTGAGAGAAACAGAACCCAAATGTCACAGTTGACACAAGAATTCCAATGGGGCAAGCATTCACCGTTGCAATGCACACCATTTGTTGCAACTGCAACAGGAACTGTTCTCAGGGATTCGCCATCACGCTCTTCCTATGGGGCACCATTTAATGATAGCTAAAAAACGCACACAGAAGAGGAAGGCAGGCATCCTCAGAATTCAACCCTTTATGCAGGCATCCCCAAGCATCAGCCATCATCTCTCTCTCTCTCTCTCTCTCTCTCTCTCTCTCTCTCTCTCTCTCTCTCTCTCGGCTGTCGTCTTACCCAGCAGGCATCAGCTTCTCCTTACATCCCAGCACCATCTTTTATATATTACCTATATCCCTCACATGGTTCTTGTTAGACCGAAATCTACACACACCTGCATTCCAAGTTGTTTTTCTTTCTTCCCAGGGATACAGCTGCAGCTTCTCAAAGTTACGGCTGCCTACTGCCTATTCCTGCATCCCCACAATTCACAGATCTTAGTTTTGGGAACCTAACGCAAATATAAAATATTAATTTATGCATTCGTTCTCCAGAAAGACACACTAATGTAATTTAAGAAGGAGCAGTGTTTACAGAACAGGGAATAGGAATCAGAACTTCTGTAATGGATTCATTGTCATCAGGAAGTGGTTTGGTGCAGTGATGTTGTTTTGGCAAAATATATGCTGTCAACTTTCTCTGGCATATGATGCCAATATATTTGATGCAAATTCTGCAAAACTGATCCTTCAGTGGAGAATGCCCTTTTACTTTTCAGTCTTTGTTAAACACTTGAAAGAAATAAAAGGGCAAACATAATTTCTATAGTGAGTAACAATAAAAAGAATCCTTTTCTATGAGGCTCAATAGAATTCTATACATAGATTTTAAAAAAGCATTCGATATTTTATAGAAATATATGCCAGGTGTCATAGGGAGAAAAATCCCTGTAGTACCTAAGGGTTGGAAAATACTATCTGTTGTTGTTATTTGAAATAACAAATTGGGTTTTTTGACAACAATTGCAATCAGTTGTTCTTTGTTTTGTTCTTGGTTTTGGTTTTTTTTAACGAATTTTACACTAGAAGGCTTTTTTCATGTGTGGTTCTAAATAGAAAATAAGTAGGGGAAATTTTGTGTGCCTTCATGTCATTTAAGAAGAATCATGCTGGGCTACTTTGTTGCTGGATGCTAGTTGGAGTGATAACAAGGAATCTATCACCTCCTTTTCTTTCTCTGACACAAGTATTACCATTAAAAATGGATCACATGTTAAAGAGTTTGTTTTTATCACAGGCTTTACCATTAAAATACACTCAATAGTAAGACTTCCTGAGTTTTTTCAAAGCAATTTTCATTGTTTCCTTCAAATATCTCAGGATATATATGCTACACAGACTGTTATGAAACACATTGCAAACAAAATCCCATTAGTTTTTAAAACTGCATATTTACTTTACATTCTATTGAGCACTTTCATTATACAGTTTTCATACAAAAGTAGGGAGACAAGACTAAATTTTTATTAAGTTCTGCTTTGGAACTGTGGGACTGAAGTTTCTAATCCTCCAGATAACAAAGTTGCTTCTTATGTGTGGGCTAGACTATGTATAGTAACAGAGATTTACAAAAACAGGTATTTTGAGCCTGGCACTAAAATCACGAGAAGTGGACAAGTGAGAAAAGAATTAGTAACACCAGAATCACAGAGAGAAATGCACATGTGTCACGTTCAGAGCATTTACTACAGTTATTGTGGTTTTTTCATGATTTTTCTAAGGGCTAAAGCACAAGAAGGTAACCCCTTATATAAAGAACATCACATCTTGTGTTAACTCAAAGAAATCAAAATTTCACATAACAGTCATTTTTCTCTTTTCTAGCTGACCATGGAAACACAAAGTGATTTGTAATCACAAAAACTGTGCTGTGCACTTGACATTGCCAGTTTGCTGGTGAGCTAAGTTTTACACATCTTTCATCTTGGTGATGGCTGAGTTTATGTAGGACAAAATTGCCAACAGCTCTTTCCTTTCCTTTCAGGTCCTGTTCAGTGTCTTCAGCTTTCAATTTATTTCCAATTTCAGACTGTAGTGTACAATTTCCTGTCTTTAAGGGAAAAAGTGTTTGATGGAACAGATGCACATAGTAGGAATATTTTGGGTCTACTATTCACACCTAAATCTGTTACAAAATGATGAAGGGAATCTCTGCTTAAAAGACTCTATAAATGGCATGTCAGAATGACAACTTTAGAATTTAATCCTTCTTACCTAGTAAGGCTAAGATACACTGAACTTCATTGGAGTTAGAAATAACTATTGTGTTTTGGTTTTTCTTGTAAATGCATTCAAAATATCTTCAAAGTAACATGCTTTGATCAGGATACATTATCTGTGAATGCCTCTATAATATACTTTCATTGACATAAATATGTACAAAATACAACCATAAAAGGTATGTTATCTTGTCATTTTCCTTGAACAATATTCTGCCGATTGCTCAGTTCCAAAGTCCTCCTTTGTGCTGTAAAGACTGACTTGTGCATGTGAGTAACTATTGATACTGAGGAGTAAAAATCTTACATGAAATAAAATGTCTTTAGCTATTCTGAATATAAGGAAGCAGAATCAATGACAATTTGGCTGTGTTTACTTATCTCTGAGTCAAAATTCAAGTAAATATAAGGAAAGAGTAAATTAAACTTGCCACAGAAACATTGCACTGGCAATTTCCCAGTACACGTTTCTTCTTTTATTCAGGTAGCTCCACCTGTATCAACAAAAAAAACCCAGTTTGAACATTAGGGTCAAATGACATTTTTAGACATTTCTCAGTTGCTGTCCTTGCCTATGGCAGGGGCGTTGGATCTAGATGATCTTTAAGGTTCCTTCCATTCTATGATTCTCTGATTCTATATAGGTATGGTTTGTACTTTCATCGATGCTTTTGAATTATTTCAATTATTTTGTGTATTAAAATTGAAAATAAAAGCAGTAGTAGGCTGATAGCATCTAGTGACATGTTTACATTAGCTCTGAAAGATTGTACTTTTTCTGCAGCATCTAAATCCCACAACTCATTATCGTGATACTTAAATGCAATCAACATCCTGTTACATTCATTGTATGTATTATTTGAATAATGTTATTATGTATTAAGATGCTTTTTCTAATTTATTCCTTTGCCAGCCTGACTACTACTGCAATTTTATTCTCATTACCACAGTATGATTTTTATTGCTCAGAAATACATCAAAAATGTAATACTTATTTTTAAGAGAAAGCAGTTTCTCCTGGGAAAATAAATTGAAGGGAAAAAAAATTCAAGCACCTTTCAAACTCTCAAGAAATTTTTTTGAACATGTATCAGTATATATTGTGAGGAAAAATAAAAGAAACACGAAGTTATTTGTACATAATATAATATTTCTGTCCTCACCATTCCAAGAGGAGAAGATGATTTCTCACTACTGTTTTAGGCATTTAAATAAAGGCCTCAAACTAGAAAGGTAACATCACAGCACACTCAGAAGAGAGAGGCAGATATCTACAGAATGTGGTTTCATGCACCATAGTTGCAAAACTAGCTGTTGACTCTTTCCAGCACTCTAATTTCTTAGAGATAGAAAACTCACTCTGTGAAGTGCTGGAAGATACTTGGTCCCTAAAGTAGGTGATTATTTTAGGTAGCATACATACACCTCTTTCTTCCACCTAATGTTAAAGTACAGACTTCTGCTTCCACATACTAGACAAGATTTTGCACTTAAAAGCGTTTCAGTGAGCAAAAAGGGATTGTTGATTTTAGCTCAAGGAGTTAGTATTTGTAGGGTAAGTAGTCTCTCCTCCAGGCCTAAATGATTCACTTATTCAGATTGTCATTAACAGACCTGCAGCCCAGGAAGAGCCCACACTGTTTATCCTGATGGACTGCAGGCCACCACAGTGGAGTGAGCAGGTGAAAAGAGGGAGTAGGCAAGAGAGGCAGAGAGCAAGCTAAGTGTTGAAGGTGATTTCATTAAGGGGTTGGATTTCATCCAGTGGGATTGGTTTAAGGAATGAGCCCATCTGAACACCATGAAATTTAACGAGTGTTGTATTTCTTTCACTGCATGTGGGTTAAGGAAAAACTTAGTATCAATACAGACAGGGGAATGAATGGATTGAGAGCAGCCCCAAAACCGTGGTGCCTGTAAAACTGGACATGTGCTGGCAACCTGCACTGGCAGCCCAGGAAGTCAATGGTTGCCTGGGTGGCATGGATAGAAGTTTGCCCAGGGAGAAGTTTGCCTCCTCACAGGGAGGTGATCCTCCCTCTCTACTCTTTTCTGATGAGACCCCCTCCTTGTATCCAGCTCTGGCATCCCCAGCACAGGAAAGACACAGACCTATTACAGCAGGACCAGAGATGGGACACAAAAATAGTTAAGAGTTGGAATACCTCTTCTGTGAAGAAAATCTGAAACAGTTGGGGTTGTTTAGCCTAGAGATGAGAGCTTTTGGGAGACCTTATTCCAGCCTCTCTTATAAGGGGCCCTAAAGGAGTATTGCAAGAAAGTCAGTGAGAGGCTTTTCACCAGGGCCTGTAGAGATAAGAAGAGGAAAAATGGTTTTAAACTGCAAGAGAGTAGATTAAGACTGGATATAAGGAAGAATTTTTTTTTTTTATGTCAGTGGTGAGACACTGGCACAGGTTGCCCAGAGATGTTGTGGATGCCCCTAGAAGTGTTAAAGGCCAAGTTGAATGGGACTTTGAGCAAGCTGGTCTAGTGCAGGATGTCCTAAGGCAGGGGAATTGGACTAGATTATTTTTGAAGATCCCTTCCAGCCCAAAACTTTCAATGACTCTATAAGTCTTTTAATTCAACTCTATTTTAATAGGCAATAAATTAATTTTCCCCATGTTGAGTCTGGTTTGCCCGTGATGGTATTTGATACTTGATTTCCATGTCCTTATCTTGACTGGCAACCTTTTTTTTTTCTTATTTTGTTTGTTTGTCTTATTTTCTCCCCATCCTCTTGTGGAGGGGGAGTGAGAGAGCAACTGTGTGGATACCTGTCAGCCAGCCAAGATCAACCCAGTGCACTGTATCTCTTGAAAACAGTCCAAATTAACCTTAACTGGTGTGTCTGGAATTATAAACTTCAAATAAAATTTTGTCTGCAAAATATTAATAAGAGTTTTGCTCTTTTATTAATAAACTTCTCTTGCCTGTCATGTTTCTATTTTAACTAATCAATTGTGCCTTATCATTTTTGTTAGAAAAGGTTGCACCTTTTCTGCCTATAAGGAGCTTTACCACCTATATTGAGATTAATATTGTCCAGGAAAAAGCAAATCCTTAAGGAAATCTTTAAGTGGTGGATGATGACCCCTCCATGACTGTTGTATGATGAAGCTGGGGAAAACTGTGTAATCACATGGCTGTATGTAATGTCACTGAATGAAAAAATGTCAAGAAATGTAACTAAGATTGGCAATCTTTTAAATTTAATTACATTTAAACTCTTCACTTTCTATCAATAGTCATTCTTTTTTTTAAAAAAGCCCCAGCAGTATCTGTACTTTTATAAACATCCAGAAAAGAAGCCGGTGAAATTCTAAAGAAATTTCAGTCAGGGAATAGTATTATTTCACAAAATTATCTAGTGTCCTCTAAAATTCATATGAACCATCAGTTTCATGGTTTTCCTTATTTTTTTGCTAATATGGTTGTTTCTTCTCCTGAGGAGAATGTTGCCACAGAAGGTGTTTTGTACGTATTTGTATACACTCAGCTTTTTTCTTTGGGCACTTTTATAATTCTACAGATATTTCAGTCAGATGTATAATTTTATTCTTAAAATTTGCATGGAAAAAAGCAAAAAGGCTTATATCAACTGTTCAAGTTAAAACTCAGCCTCCAGGCATGTCTTCAATGTGTATTAATTTACTCATGATTACTCTACATTCCTGTAGCCAACATGTTTATGCTACCTATACTTTTTCTTGCACCTTTTCTCTGTGAAACAAGGACAAAACCAAAACATCCTAAAATGTACATATTGGAGTGATTCACCTAATTTGAGTCTACATGTACCACCTGCCATTTATTTTCGGTTCTTTGTGAGTGGAAGAAGAATGAATGCAATTGAATGCATGAAGACAGAATCATTTTACTGAGATAAGCATATGATAGCAGGTGCCTTGACAAATTGCTATGACATTGTACCAAGGAAAACATGAAAACTGTATTCTCTCATGTAAATCAGGAGGCAGGGAAAATTAATATTATTTCTCTTATTCAATCTTTTTTCCCATAGATGATTAGCAGGGTATGTTTCCAGGGAATTGAAGGCTCAGAAAGAATGTACTGGAAAGGAGAGGACCAAAATGGATGTTTTCTCAATAACAGACCTATCACATATGTTGAATTCCAGGTTGGCAACAGGCAAATATTAAAAGTCTTGACTTAGATCTTCTCTTTTGCATTTGGGGATCAAATTCAAGTCTGATTGCTTCCGTTTTTTTTTAAATCCTTTCATATAAGAATCTCAGTATCGTTTACTCACAGCTTTTATTAGATACACTGGTGATAAGCACTGGGCCTTCAAAAATTAGGTTGGTCACGATGCAAATATGTAGCTTTGGATGCCCATATTTTCAGCTGGCTCTTTCATGCAAAACACTGGAGTATGACTTTCAGAAGCATAATTTTAGATCATGTCATTTGAATTAATTTTTAGTTCTTCTGTTGAGTGTCTTCACTTTGAAAGCCACAATTTCCTCAAATTCTAAGCATCCAAATGAAGTATTGGCCTACAGAAACTATTTTTAGGCTTACATGTTCAGTAAAGACACAAGTATAGACAACAAATCTCAAACATTAAGCTAGCATAAGAATAGGTATGCAAGAAGGTATGTGAATAACCTCAGTATACCTACTCATTGCAAAAACATCAGTAGAAACCTAATTAAACATGTAATTAATCTCTTCAACCACAGTTTTAAAGTTATTTCATAAATCATCATACCCGGTGTTATTTGAAAAGACAGACCTTTCTCTAATCACATATAATACTGAAACCTTTGTAGCTTTTGAGTGGAGGTGAAGCATGCCATCTCCTCTTAGAAGCCACAGCTCTGCCTCTTTCCTACCCTGGACAAACAAAGAAGCTGCCCAGCACAGTGCAACTTCATCATGAAAGCTGTGTTCTGTGTGGTAAGTCTAAGAAGAGTTTGGTTGCAGCCAATTCTGTAAGGAGAGAGTTGTTGTTCTTCTAGGGAGGAAGGGCAGAATTTCACAGGGACTGTGAGAAAGCATCCCCAGATGAGTTCCTGCCTGGGATAGTACTGCACTGATATTAAGTATTTACTTTCAGAACATGTCTGTTGTTTCAAAATTCCTTTGACAGGTAGAGTTATTTTTAAGTTACAAGGCATTACATTTCTTCATAACCCACAAAAGGGTTTCTGTCTGCAATTCTCAGTTTATTAAGATATTCAGTAGCTGTTAAAAAACACTGTGACTGGATATATTAAAATTTTAGTGAAATTGAGTCTCTGAGGGAATGAGATGTTTCATCTGAGACATGGACAAATACAAAAAACCAAGGGAAGTGACTCCTTCTTTCCTTATTCCCTGTATTTCCCATCACACTCACACACACATAACAATTTTTATCCTACAGATAATTTGAAGGCATTACTATTATTTTGTTAACGTAAGAAAAGTGAGTTTAAAAATATATATTATAATACATAATAAACAAGTTTCGTTTTCTTTAATATGCCAAAAGCTAAGGTTGCATTGCTAGCAAGTTTTTATCATATCTGAATAAGCACATTTGGCTTGCAGCTCCTCAGAGAGATAATTCACTGAAGAAAAGTGAATTTCAATGGCCTCAGCAGATGTTTAAAGTTCTGCATGTGCAGAAACTGAATAAGTATTTGCATGAATATGGAGCGTTATAACCAAGGAGTTCTCTGTCAAATTTTGGTCTCCTTACTAATATTGGTAAAGATAACAGGACTTTTAAATATTCAAAGGCAGAAAAAAAGAACTTTAGGAAATCTCAGAGTTATACATAAAAATACAAAATCTTTCAAATAAAAGCAACTTTCAGAACTCCTAGGGAACCTGTAGAGCAATTCGCTTGGAGCAACAGAGATGGCAGTGCTTGTTATCAGGCAGATCATGATTAGTCAGACTGTGCATCATCCTACACTCAACCCATAGTGTTGTTTTATGCTATCTATTATGAAAAGACAGAGTTCAGAAATAAAGACAGGACATCTGCATTGTCTTCTATTAAATTCTCCTCTGCCTCTGTCAGACCTGATGGTGTGGTTCAACCCCATCAGGTTAAACCCCATCAGGTTTAACCCCATCAACACTTCTGTGTTAAGATTAAAAAAAATTGAAACAAAAAACAAACAAAAACCAACACAAATTTACATACTGAACATGATATTCTATGGTATGGAATATCCTTTTGGTCAGTTTGGGTCAGCTGTTCTGGCCATGCTCCTTGCTGCTCCTTGAGGAGCTCCTCACTGGCAGAACACAAGAAACTGCAAAGCCCTTGACTCAGGTTGAGCACTACCAAGCAACAACTAAAATATCGTGTGTTATCAACATTATTCAAATACTAAATCCAAAATACAGCACTGTACCAGCTACTAAGAACCGAACTATGTCCAACTGAAAATAGAAAACCTGTAGACAGTAAGACATCCATATAAAGAATAAGGCTGTTATATTTCATTATGTCTTACTCTATCTCATGTATTTCATTTGTTCAGCCACTGCCCACAATCTTGCAATTAGATTTTAACACTTTGAAAAGGACAGGAGAACAAAAGAGCATTTTACTCTAAGGACAATAGAACACAGCAACATAGCCTTGGAGAAGTAGACAAAGAATGTAACTTAAGCAAACAAAAGTTATGCAAGACAAACAGGATGCTCTGTGAGGCTGACCAAGTAGAAGTTATGCATAACAATTATATCGTGCTTACTCAAAAGCTGGGGTTGAGGAACAGCTACCTAAAAAGGACACTGGACATTGAAGACTACCGAAGAAGATCCCCAAAGGACCATATTGGGACCTCCAATAAGGGGTGGGACTATGTAAAATAAAGAAATACATATACTTCAAGGGCATGGGGAGAGCTAATGAATATGTAATTAATGTGTATGACGAAAACTCCGTTCACCCAACGCCTGGCACACTCAATTAGAGAAATGATGCTCTGAATGACCAGGTCACAGCAATAAAGAATGCTTTTAATTAATGCTATAAACTGCTTTTTTATATTCAAAACTGTGTATGAAGATTTCTACCTGGCCCATTTTGGTATCAACTTCAAGTCTGAAAGTTGCAAATCTGGATGCAACTTGAATTCAGAACTCTTGAAATCTTCTCAAATTTCATTAATTCCAGCACCAGGATGTCTCGGGGTGATGGACTGAGGGACTTCAGTACTAGATAGATACTGCCCCAATCCTAGTATTTCATGGTTCTTGTTATTAAATGCTGTCCACCAGGTGGTGTAAACTTTATTATGTCCATAGTGAAGCACGAATGCAGAGCTATTTCTTTAAAGAAATTGGTTATTTGAAACAAGTAGGGTTTTGCCAGGTCTCTTCTGGCATGCAGCAAACTAAATATCTGTTTTAAACAATTACCTTTTCTGCCAGCTCTTATTTTATATAATAAACTGTAGTGACAGCAGAGGTTTTTCTACATCAATTGCCAGACTTGAGCAACAAAAATTTTTGACTGTTTTGAAAAGCAGGGGTTTCTGAATTTTCTTTGAGAACAGCACATTTTTTATTTGAATGGTTATGCATGTACTCATAGAAGATGAGCTTAGAATCCTTCACAGGGACTAGATCTTACCATTCCAGCCCCAGGAGAAGTGGCAAAAGTAGTGCTTATAGCATGGGTCATCATTTTTTTGACACAGCTGTTAAAGTCAGTATCCATAGGTCCTGATAAGGAATGTCTGAGGTTTTCTCACTAGTTGTGTTCTTTTTCCCTTTTCCTAGGCATTTTTGACATTGAGAATTTTTATTCACAGGTTGCCGTTGTCTAGGAGATGGGGTATAAGCCTTTTCAACAGAAGCTGTGAAAAAGAGAAAGAGAGAAAATTAGTAAGAAATTGAAATGACAGCTTTGGTGATGGCTTTTTGTTCATTTAGTCAACTATGCTATAGTGCTGCTGAATGAGCAGTTTCCACTGTACCTCAGAAAAAATATGAAAGAGCAATGAGTATGGATTTCTTTCCTCCTTGTAGTGCTGCATATGATGTCTTTAATGGTGTTCCAACTTGCTGAAATAAAATTGTTACCAAATGTTCCTTATAATAGAAGTTGTCACTATCTATGAAGTTTTAAAGTAGTAGTATATATAAAAATACATCAGCATTTAATCTTTCACGCAAATAATCTAAGGGAAACTATGAGTATGAATAGCTCCTATCATGTCTTGCTCAATTCAACTTTTACACTTCATGTATCTGTTCAACTAGACCAATACAGCATAAAACCAGTTGTGTACATGCATTTTAAACTGATTTCCAAATAGATCTCTTTGAATCTCATACTTACATTTTGAAGAATGTGTAGAGTCGTAGAATCAGGGAATCATTTGGGCTAGAAGGGACCTTAAAAATCATTCAGTCTAGGCCCCCTGTGATGGGCAGGGACACCTTTCACTAGACCAGTTTGCTCAAAGCCCCCCCCAGCTTAGACTTTAGCATTTCCAGGGATGGGGCATCCGTAACTTCTCTGGGCAACATTTTCTGGTGCCTCATCACCCTCACAGTAAATATTTTCCTAGTATCTAATCTAAACCTACTCTCTGGCAGTTTGAAACCATTCCTCCTTGTTCTGTCACCACATGTTCTTGTGAAAAGTACCTCTGTATCTTTCTTGTAGGCTCCCTTCAGGTACTGAAAGGCTACAATTCACCCATAAGGCTTCTCTTTTCCCGGCCAAACAAACCCAAAGCTCTTGTCAGCTTTTTCTGACAAGAGAGGTGCTCCATCTGTCTAATCCACTCTGTGGTCCTCTTCTGGACACTCTCCAACAGGTTGATGTCCTTCTTGTTCTGGTGATCCCAGAGCTGGATACAGCACTGGAGGTGGGGTGTCACCAGAGCAGAGGGGCAGAATCACTTAACTCCTCTACCAGCACACCCAAGTCCTTCTCAGCAGGTCTGCTCTCGGTAAGTTTGTCCCCAGCCTGTACAGGTAGAGAGGGTTGCCCTGACCCAGAGGCAGCAGCTTGCACTTGGTCTTGTTAGACCTCATGAAATTCCTATGGGCCCATTTCTTGAGCTCGTCCAGGTTCATCTGGATGACATCCTGTCCTTCAGGTGTGTCAGCTGCACTACTCAGCTTGGTGCACTTGCTGAAGATGCACTTTATCCCTTTGTTATTAACAAAGATGTTAAATAACACTGGTCTCAATACAGATCCTAGAGGGACACCACCTTTCAGTGATGTCCATTGGGACTCTGAGCCATTTCCCCTCATTGACCACACCCTCTGGATGTGAACCGTCCAACTACTTTCTTATCCATGTAACAGTCCACTATCGCTTTCTCTCCAATTTAGCGAGAAGGATGTTGTGGCAGTCTCAGAGGCTTTACAGAAGTCCAGATTAATAACACCTGTACCCTTTCCTTGTCCACTTATGTCGTCACTCCATCATAAAAGTCCACTAGGTTGGACAGGAAGGACTTGCCTTTGGTAAAGCTGTGCTGGCTGTCCCACATCAGCTCCCTATTCTCCATGTGCCTTAGCATGGCTTCTAGGAAGACCTGTTCCCAGATCTTCCTAAGGACATAGGTTGAGGCTGGCAGATCAGTAGTTCCCACAGTCATCCTTTTTACCCTATTTGAAGATGGTTACAATGTTTCCCCTTTTCTGGTGACATGGAACGTCACCTGACTGCCATGAGTTTTAAAATATCATGGAGAGTGGCATGGCAACTGCATCCGCCAGTTCCCACAGGAGTCTGGGATACATCTCATCAGGTTCCATACACATTCAGACTCTTCAGGTGGCCATGAACCTGATCTTTGGGACTTTGTTCCCTCACTCCCCATCCTGCTGTCCATCCACTCGAGAGGTGTGGGAAGAGATGTTGCCATTGAAGACTGAGGCAAAAAAGCTGTTGAGTACCCCAGCTTTCTCCTCATCCATTGTTACCAGTTTTCCAGCGTTGTTTATCAGAGGGTGTACACCTCCTTTCACCTTCCTTTTCTGGTTAACACACTTGTAGAAGCCCTTCCTGTTATTCTTTGTGTCCCTTTGCAGGTTCAGTTCCAGCTTTACCTTAGCCTTTCTCACCCCATGCCTACACAACCAAACTTCATCTCCAGGTCACCTGTCCTGTCCTGTCAGCTGCCTATGCATTTGCTTCTTTCCCTTTAGTTTGATCAGCAGATGTCTATTCAGCCATGCTGGCCTCTTGCCTTCCTTGCTGGATTTCTTGCTCCTGGGGATTGCTAGCTCTTATGCTCTGTGGAAGAGTTTCCTTTAAGATCTGCCAGATCTGTTCCAGTCCATTGTCCCTGAGGACAGCCGCCAGGGGAATCCCACTATCTCCCTGAAGAGCTGGAAGTCTTCCAGCTAGAATTCCTAAACTTCCTAGAGCTCAGGGGCTTAACTTTATTCCTCACCTGATCCATGTCCCTCAGGACTATGAACTTCACCAATGCACGATCACTGCAGCCCAGGCTGCCTCCAATCTTGATGTCCCCAGCTAGCTCACTTTCACTCATGACCAACAGATGCAGAAGGTATTCAATATGAGGGACCTAAGTTCAAGTTGTAATGAATACAAATTATTCACTAATTAAGAAACTGATTTCAATTTACATCTCAGTATTCAGGGATTTCAAGAAATCTTGGAGCTTGCATTTGCTTGAAAGCAATGTGTAAAACAGTTAAAACGAACAGTATTTGCTACTTTCCATACACAAAATTTCTTATCAGAGAAAATGACAAGCTTTGCATATAGTTCCATATATAGCAATTATATTGTACATATGCATGCATTAACTCCTGGAAATCCTGAAAAATTGATAATAAAAGTGATTCTATGCACTTGTAAGGGTTAGGAGCAATCTTAGGCTATGTGATCATAGATTTTGATTACGGTGGCTAAAACATTTCCTACAAGAGATGAAAACAGGAAGCAAATTGCAATGAAGAGCACACAAAAGAGAGAATGGAGACAATCCCAAATCAATCCAATTTCGTTTTGCTTTTAGTAAGGTTATTTGGCTTAGGCAGATACTTCAAACAAACTGTGTGCTCACATGCAGGCATTATGAAACCATTCACATAGAAAATGGGATGGCACAGTACAATGGGTGATAAACACTGAGAACCACATCCATAAGCTACACTGAGATAAAAGAGCATATGCAAAGCTGCTGCACATACTTTGATAGATGCAATTTATTCAAGTTTAAAATTTAGCTCCATGGGGATACAGAGGAGCCATTGCTTTTCTGCCTTTGTGCTTCTGTTGGTGCATGCTTTGCTTCAGAGGTTCTAAGGAAGAAATCTGCAGTCTTGGAGAAAGCCTCTATTTCTACCAGCTTGAGCTTTGATTGACAGAAAAGAAATCTAGTGTTTGCTTCTTAATTCTACATCATACCTGATCAGGCATGAATTTCACATTTACTTTATGACATCTAGTACATACAATACCGTGAATTTACTGCGTGAGATGAAGGCTGAACAATGTCCTCCTTATAAAATTACATACACAACATGTATGTTTGGCCCAAGGTACTGGATGTTGTTCTGACTTTCTCAAAGAAATTGTATTTTTATAACTGCTTTTATAAAGAAAGGATAGTTTTATGTAAAATTTAAGCTCTGATTTCTTCTGGCTTCAGAAAAGATTTTAAAATACACAAGAACTTTGCATTCAATTAATATTTCAAGAAAGCAGAGTTGGCACAAGCCAAAAAGAAATCCAAAAGCAAAAAGCCCTAATCTGTCCATAAAAAAAGGAATATATTGCCTGTTTAGAAATTCTACTAAAGTTAATTTTTCTTTTTGTTCAATTCTTTTCTTCCTGTCCTTTGCAAAGATCCCTTGGGATTCAGTGGAAAAGTGAGTTTTGATAAGTGAGAAATAACAATCTTCTAGAGATTTATAATGTTATTGGAAAAAATACCATAACCTTATTGAATGGACAGGGAAATGGAGGCACAGCAAGCTGGTAGCTCACTCAGCAGAACAGTATCAGGAATAAAAGTGGGTATATTCAAACCACAGCTGCAAATCCTGTCAGCTAGGACACTTTCTTGACACGTGTAGTGAGTGGCACACAGCCATACATTTTCCACTTCATTTTTCCCTTTAGATAAATTGCTGTAGTGTTTCTACTGTTATCCCTTGAACCATTTTCACAGTGTTGTGTTTTTTACCCTGATCTTAATGCACCAGTGTCAGTCTTGGTTACACTGTAGAGCTGCATCCCAGCTAAACATGTTATGGGAGCACACTGGAACCTGTTAATGTGATTTATAACTTTAATGTTCTTTGAAAGCGAACTTTTATAGTGAATGAATATTGTAATTGATCCACTGTGAACGAAACACTTGAATTAAGTTAATTCCTGCAGCAAAGCCTTGCCTTGAGATTTCAGGCCCTGGAATGAATAGATAAGTAAAAAAGGATTTTAGAACATGCTAATGAGCAAATCAATAGTATGTGCATGAAAAATGAGTACAAGGTAACAAGTTCTGTAAAACTGAAACGTGGGGGTCTGCTTCAGCTGTGAAGTAGCACAGAATCTTCTTGGATTCTCTATTATGTCTTCTCTACACGAAACAGAGATGTGGGAGGGAGTAGTGGGTGTGAAGGTTTGGTGACCTCTTATTTGTATAACACCAGACCCTATGGAAAAATTAAGCAAGTTGTAATCAAAGTATCTAATCAAAATGTAAATCAACTACTTATTTAAGTACTCCCACTGTATCAGACCTACAGAATTGTGAGATTACCTATTAGCCTACCAACTTTTACATTTTAGAGGAAATTGTCCTCAAAATGAAGGTCTGCTCAACCCATAAATTCACAGACATTCCCATGCTGATAAAGGGAGTTTCTGTTTTCCCATCCCTAAGAACTCAGAAATGTAGAACGCAATTAAATAGCTTTATCAGCTAGTGACCTTTCCATCTACTCTTATAAATTGCATCCATCTCTACAGCAATGAATGTGAAATGACACTCAGCCCCTACTTTGGTCAGCCCCNAAGCAATTGCAAAGTTTTTTTAAGGCATCATTGGACAGAAAGAAGATACAAACCCAAACCACTCCAGCCCTAAAAAAAGAAAAAAAAAATCACTAAAGAGTGCCTATGAGATATGACCTGAGTTTGAAATGAAAAGCTCTTAGGAGACCTCCCATTTTAGCTCTGTGAGACTTCCCACAGTGGAGCTTTAGATTAAAGCTTTTAATGAAGCTCATCTGTAGTGCACAAAAAATGCATGTGTCTTATTGCTGTTTTGCTGAATTACCATTAATTTCATCTGATAAAAAAACAGCAAAGAACACTAGATTAACAGTAGCTGTAAGAGGCCAATGTAATTTCAGCACTAATTTGCACAGCATGGAAGTTCCACCCCCACCACATTTTCTGGTCCCAGCTCTCTAATAGGTGTGAACTCCCTGGCTTCTCTTTTCAGCAACCCCATCCATGCTGGGAAATAGCAAAGCTCTTTAAGTAGGCAATGGCTGCTACATGGACAGTAATGGTTTCCATTTCTATTTCTGCTTCTTTAAGACAGAAAAAAAAAAGTGAACATAAAAGTTACTTTTCATTTTATTAAAGTATTTGTGCATTTCCAACATTATGGTTATCTGATGTTTCTCCAACCAAGCCTAGGCTCTGGAGGGAACAAACTTTATTTGAAACAAATCTAACTTATTAAATGTCTTTAGTCTTATCTTGAAAGATCACAAATGACTTTATAAACTGCGAACATATAGCACCTC
>VZTN01020658.1:38544-79246 GCA_013400515.1 Erpornis zantholeuca
AAGATACACAAAAAGTGAGCTCCACAGCTTGGAGGAGCTCAGGGTGCACCCGCAGTTAATTTGACTAGTGAAACACCAATGTTATAAATTTTTAGGCTTCAGTGAAGGAAATCCTGAAAAATAAATTTTAATACACTTATCTTAGAATGACATATGAGATTACAGTTTTTAATACTTGTCAGATTTCCAGCTCTCTTGAGTAAAAGGAAAATTAAAGTGGTAGGAAGTTGCATGGGGAAAGATTTACTTGTGGAGTTGTGTGTATACCCTTATTTCCAATGCTGAAGAAAAAACCTGTATCTCTAGCTTCACTAATGGAATTTCAGCATTGCCGCCTTGGCCAGAATTTCAAGTTACTAGTGGGTAGGAGTAGGGAAATCATTGGAAAGAGGAAATAAAAAAGAGGTGCGTAGCACCTTATAATTCTTGGGAACCAGCATCTCATCTGTGTCTCCCATCTCTCTTCCTCTCACACTTCTCTGTATTAATTTCTTAATGGATATGGTTCTGAAGGCTTTAACTATTTGAGAGGAAAAAAAAAGGAACGGCATATAGTTTTACATAACAAGTTAAACCTAACAATTAACAGTATTAATTTTTTTTAATAGTATGTAAGACCCTCATTTTCAAAGCTTAGAATTTCACAAAATGTACAATTCAATCTCTGTGAAACCTCTTCCAGCAGGTTTCTGGGGTGATAAAAGACAGAATCTGGCAGAACAAGTTGAATCAGATTCTACTTCCAGGTTTACTCTTTGAATGCCTGCAGTGTAGACACAGTGGAGGATTATTTTCTAATTCATGAATAGAAGGAATTATATTGGCTATCAAAAACAACCACAGAAGAACTGAGTTACATACGTTATTATTAATATGGGACAGCTCAAAGCAGGAAACAGAATAGGGATTTTTCTGCTATTGTTATTGTCACCTTCAATGGCTGTTAACTTCAGTACTTCCAAGTATTCAGATATTCAAAATAACATGCAGCACACTGGTTTACAAGTATCAGGTTCTGATACAGCAGCAAGGTCATCTCTCAGCCATATCTTGGTCCTGTGACAAGCCAGAGTCTCTGGTCCCACAGCTGGTTCAGCAAGCAGAGTCTGCAAAAACCTTCATAGTGAGGGATGAGGAATTTGCCTTGCCTCACCTGCAGCCCTAATTCATCTCAGAAGAGACTGGGGACATTGAACATTGAATGTTTTTGTTCAGTGACAGAATGCCTACTTGATCACCTAAGTCCTCTATTTCAAGATGGTTGCTAACTAGAAACACAGATGTTCCTCTTGAATTTCATTAGTCTGAAGCAAATGTATATTTACTTGATGACCAAAGAGCCTGACTCCACTCATTAACTTCTGCCTTGTGTTTGCCTTCCATGGTACTGGGAACTGCTAAGCTCCCAGTTGCTGTGCAGCAGCATAGCACTTTTGTCTCACTCTACCTCTCTCCTGTTTCCAGAGATGGAGCAAAGGTCTGGCTGGGATGAAGTTAACCCTCATTACATCATCCCATATGGTGCAGTGGTTTGCATTTGTGACTAGGCCAGTGATGATAACACACCAGTGTTTTAGCTGTTGTTAAGCCCTATTTGCACAGCATCAAGGCCTTTTTTTCTGCCATTCTATAGGTGTGGGTCAGGGGTCCACAAGAGCCTGAGAGGGGACAGCTGACACAAACTGAGCAAAGTGATATTCCATACCTTACAGTGTCTGATCAGCAATGAAAACTCAATGAAATGAGGAGGAAGAGCTGATGTTCAGTGCTATGGTGTCAGTCTTCCCAAGCAGCCTTTACATGTGCTGAGGCCTGCCTTCTCAGGAAGCAGCTGGACATGTACCTTTCAACAGGAAGAGTGAATTAACTCCTAATTTGCCTTCCTTGTGTGTGCAGCTTTGTTTCACTTACTCAACTGTCTATCTAAGCCCACAAGATTTCTCACTTCTGTGTTTCTGATTGTCTCTTCAATCTCAGTGTGAGGGAATGAGTGAGCTACTGTTCGGGGAGGTAGCAGCTGGATGGAGTCATCCCACCACAACCTGAAAGAATACATTATGAATATATACTTCCATACATACATCCTGCCTCATCTACCTGCCTTATTTCTTAAGGTTCAGGTCTCCAAACAGCACTTTCTATTCATGGGACACATAGATACAGTGCAACAGGAGAAATCAGCCTATGTAATTCAGATCAGGGAAGCTTTCCATCCCATTCTGGTGTAATATACATGCAATCAACTCTTTTTCACTTGAAGAATCAACTCAAACAGTAGCCTAGTTTTAATAACAGTAAATGAATGTGTACTTCTGGTAGACAAGTGGTAACCGAGCAGCAGACTTATTAAACCTTTGGTTAGTGGCTTGTTTCTCACACAAGCAAAAAAAAAAGGGGGTAAAAGAACTTTAAGTTTTGTCTGTCTAAACCTTCTGATTCTGTCTGTCTAAATCCTACTATCACCATCCATTGCCTATCGTGTGCTCAAGTAGCTGTGTATTTTTATAGCTTAGTATAGCTTTAAGCATATGATTCCTACAAATTCATTTCACTCAGTCATTATTATATATTTGTAAATACAAGAATAGTTCTTGAACAAGAAGCCTCCTGAAACGGGGTTTCACTTCACACTAACTTCTGTATGGGCCCTGGTACAAGACTGAAGTTTTTGGGGAGGGCTCTTACTAGAAGCAACAGTACAAATGTTGGCAGAAGAAAATGAGGTTATCAAATTTCTTCATAATTTTTATTAGGACATGTAGTCTTTGTAAAAAGTTGTTAGAAATTTCTCCATTTGCTACAATAGTGGCGACCCAGATTTTCTATTTTTTAAGCCAGTTTACTGATTTTGACTGGGATAGAGTTTCTTCATGGTAGTTTGCATGATGCTATATTTGGAATATGTGATCAAAACTGTATTGATAATGCACTGTTGAGCACTGCTTACGTTGCATCAAGGCCTTTTCTTTCTCATGTTGCCTCTCCAGTATCTAGGCTGGGGTGGGGAAGGAGCTGGTAGGGGACATAGCCAGGAGAGTTTGTCCAAACTAACCAAAGAGGTATTTCATGTCCTAAGGTGTTGTACTGAGTGATAAAAACTGTGTGTGAAGAGGGACAAAGAGGTGACATTTGGAGAGAGGCTGTTTTTATTTCTGAGCAACCATTATTCTTGATGAAGTCCTACTTTCCTGTGCATGCTTTGCTTGCATGCTCAGATTTTTCTTTACCCACTCATTTTCTCACTTTTACCCTTCCAATTCTCTCTGCCATCCTGCTGCGTGGGAGTGACCAAGCTGCTGTGTGGGACTGAACTGCCTACTAGGGTTAAACACAACAAATAGTAATTGTTTTACATGTACGAGACATACATCATCCCCAATACCTGAAGAATTTATCCAAAGATGTCTCCTTTTCTTAACCTCTACTGACTTGTGTGTTGCCACAAGCCTTCAGAATTTAACTACAGACTAAACAATTTACAAAGCTAGTCTCAGCTGTAAGACTTTTATTTCTATATCTTGAGATATTTCCAGAAAAAGAAAGATAACATAATCCTGGTCACTCTCCTAATACATCAACGTATCATACTAAAAATTTTTGCCACATCAGTTTAGCAGAAATTCATGTTAAGTTGATAGTCTCTGAGCCCTTTACAAAGAATTTTCCAGGATAACATGTCCCAGGCTTTGTGTATAAATATATTGCTTTGCATATGACTACATCACATTTGAGCATAGATTTTACTACCTTTGAATGCAAATATTGTATAATGAGCATGCTGAATTTTTTGTCTAATCATAAAGCAATAAAACAAGAAACCTTCAAAAAGTCATACTGGTTAACAGTCCTAAACAAAACTTGAAAATCTCAAAGCAAGAATGAAGAATTTAGACACTATTTTTTCTATAAAAGATGTTCGACTACTGTTATATTCCTTTTTTCTTTTACATGAATAGTATATCAGCTAGTCTGTTGTTTTTCTTGGCAAACAACCCTGCAGAAAATCAGATAATTTTGTAGAATCCAAAGACATGTATTTATTTATGTTTTGGACAAAAAATGGCACAAATGGAAGAAAATGGCTTCTCAATCCAGTAACAGCTTCTGCTTATGTCTGGACATGACTGAAACACAATGAGAGATGGATAAGTAGGTCAAGCAGTTTTTAATTTCTTGGATGGAGCTGTTACAGGTTTGTGCAGGTAAAACTAATACCAGAATGCAGAAATACAAGAATGAAATTTCAGAAATGGTTAGCTGAACTTTTTCAGGGAAGAAATCATAACATCTTCTCCCCTTAATAACAAACCTGCCTCTAACTTATCCTGGCAATAAATCTGATGGTAATCCAATAATTTTGCTGAAAAATAAAGATGGCTCAAAGAACACCTGCTTTTCAAATATGTTTTCAGTTGTGATGATATTAAAATATTAAAAATCCTGGATCAGTTCCTTGATCTGCTTGACCATGGAGTCAACAAAAATTAAACCAGCACAACTGAGATGGTGTAAAGAAACATGGAAACAGAGAAAAGACAGAACAGTTCAAAGTGGCCTCAACTCCAAGGAAAGAATTCTCTGTAATGATATTCAATGAGACCAATGGGAGTTGATAAGTTTTTCCCCCTAATTGAATCCAGAGCTGATTACAATTAGAATTCATAGCCCATGGCATTAGTGTTATCATCACTGCAAAATCACATTACAAAGGGCATAAGTTATCCAAACTAAGATTCAAAGTTTTCCATAGTTTCAAGAAGGTGACTGTAATTAGAGCACGTTACTTGGAGGCTATTAGATTAAATTACACATTCACATTCCTTTTAAAGTTGGTGGATTTTCTAGATTGAAAAAGGATTTTAGATTCAATGGTAACAAAGCAAAATTAACCAGGTAATAATCAGGTAAGATGAGTGAACAGAATGATTATTATGTCATATATTCATTTATTGGTGGCAATCAAGCCAAAATTTAGTTGAATTTATATGTGGAAGAGCTTCCCTTTTTGATCAAATCTATACTGCCTTTATAATATTAATTCCTTAAAAACACAGCATAAGCCTCCTTAGAGAAGTAATTATTGGAAATTTTCTGGCTAAGTAAAGACATTGGTATCACAGGTTATTTTCACAAGTTAAGTATCTCCAGGCTATAAAAAGTAGAATATGTTAGCCATTTTTACAGTACCACACATCAAAAAAGCCCAATTCAGAAAAGTTGATTAGGAAATAATTGATGGTGAGAAAAAAAAGCCATTTTCAGGAGGAGACTAACAATATCTTCTCAGTTTAAAATATTAAGAACATAAAGGGTGTGTAAAAAGCCCCCTACCCTTCTCCCAATTCTGTTTACATGTAGATTCACACAGTGAAGACAATTTGGATGCCATGTTTTTTCGTTTGGAGGCTGTTGTGGGTCTGTTTGCTTGTTTTGTTTTGCTTTGTTTTGCATTTTACTTTGAAGACTTTAGCAACACTCATACTCAGCATATTGTTTGTTTTGCTTCAACTAATCACAAATACAGCGTTTTTTTTTAATTTCAACAAATCCTTCATTGCCAATTCATCAAAATTATAAATTGAGCTTTTTGTAGTCTTAGGGTTATTAAGTATAAAACAAAATGCTAACAGGAAATACACTTGCAATCTCACATTGACTGTTACATCTTATGGAGATATTCCCTTATGATGAGCAAGAGTTTACTGAAAATATGTGTATGTTGAGCTATGTGTTACCTGGAAGTTTGGTTTTGATCAAACAATGTCATGGCCAACTGCATGTCTCAACAAGAATGTAGAGCGAGGTTATTAAATAATTATTTAACTGGCATTTCTCTGGAAAAAAAAATAAGAGGAAGAATAATTAATCTCAGTAGTGGTCACAGAAAGTGAAATGATCAAATGACAGTGAGTAAAGAACTATTGCAGGAAGTGCTCAAAGGATGGGAAAATGAATTATTTATTGTTTTGAAAATACTCTTTCTCTGATAGACAGACCAATTCCACTTCCAAAATTTAGCATTAGCAATTCTCTGTTTGCTTAATAGAAGCTATCATTCATGATGACAGTTAGCATGGTACTGTTTTGGCTGCAGTTCTCAGTGGAACCATTTTCAAAATAACTTACTGCATGACACTGAGGAAAACACTGAGCACCTCAACACTGCATACCAAAGCAAAAATATAGGAAAGACTTTTTGCTTGAGTAGACAAGAGAGACCTAGGCCAATTTGAGAAACGTTGCTGGAAGAGTAGCAAGAATTATACATTTCCTTGTATGAAAAAGTGAAAAAAAAGTTACTTGTTTGTGCTTGGCAATGTTTGAAAACAAGTTCTAGAGCAGCACTGTTCATCATGTTAAGTGTCCACAGAGAGAAAAATTGTGCTTTGTATTCAGAAATTTGAAAGTATTTTGGCTTACTGCTCCTTTTTCCCAAATCCACTACAAGGCTACCTATTTTGTTTTACAGTTCTGTTGTTTTACAACAGAAAGGGAAAATAGTATTCCTTAGATTTGGTGAATCTATGAGTGTCCTTATATCACTGGGGATCAGTAGCATACTAATGACTGCAGTAGCCATTCTTGGTGTTTAGTGGCCTCTGGGCGTCCATACTGGGTCCAGTTCTGCCTGATATGGACTGAATGAAGGGACAACCTGTATGCTCAGCTAGTCTGCAGGTGTCATAAGACTGGGAGAAGCAGTAATAGCTCAGAGAGTTGTGCTGCCATGCTGGAGGCTGACAGGCTGGAGGACGGATGACAGGAGACAGGTGTCTCTCAGCAAAGAGAAGTGAGAAGTCCTGCATCTGGGGAGGAACAGCCCCACACACCAGTATCTGCTGAGGGGCACCCACCCGGAAAGCAACTGGGCAGAAAATGCCCTGGGGTTCCTGGATGAACATGAGTCAGTGATGTGCCCTTGCAGCAAATGTTACTGGTATCCTGGGCTGCATTAGAAAACATATAGCCAGCAGATCAACAGAGGTGATCCAGTCCCTCTGCTTGGCACTGCT
This sequence comes from Erpornis zantholeuca, assembly GCA_013400515.1. NCBI lineage: Eukaryota > Metazoa > Chordata > Aves > Passeriformes > Timaliidae > Erpornis > Erpornis zantholeuca. The sequence continues at coordinate 45,558 of VZTN01020658.1, forward strand.
GAGACCACACCTGGAGTACTGTGTCCAGTTCTGGGCTCTGCAGTGCAAGAGAGACATGGATGTGGTAAATAAATTCCAGAAAAGAGAAATGAGGATGTTCAGGAGACTGGAGCATCTCACCAGTGAGGAAAAGCTGGAACATCTGGGACTCTTCAGCCTGGAGAAAACAAGGCTCAGCAGTAAGAAAGTTAAACACCTGAAGAGAGGGTGTAAAGAAGACAGAAATAGATTCTTTTCAGTGGCGATAGGACCAGAGACAATGAACGTAATTGGAAACAGAGAAGGTTCCCTGTGAACATCAGAAAACACTTCTTGTCTGTGAGTGTGACGGAGTACTGCCAGAGGTTGCCCAGGAGACTGTGCAGTGTCCCTCTTTGGAGAATTTCAAAAGCTCTCTGGGACACTGACTCCCTGTGGCCCTGCTTCACTGGGGATATTTGACTAGAGGGCATGCAGAGGTCCCTTCTAACCTCAACCATTCTGTGATTCTCTGACTGTTTCTATAGCTCTAGGATATATAAATTCTATTATTCTCAAATGATATTAGGTGATTAACATAGTGGTGATTTAATATTGCATGTTTGTTCCTCTGCAAGATGTTCTTGAAAATAAGATCCATTAGAAGTCGAAGAAAGAGATCTAGTAATTAAGTTAATTGTGTCTGAGGCTTTAAAAGAACACAATCCATTTCTCTTCATTTAAACAACTGAATTCCAGAAGACACCAAAATATCTGCTATTTCACTTCTTTCTAGCAGATCATTAATATCCTGAAGTACACAGGAAATTTCAAATAGCATCTTCTCCCAATAGATGCAGTTTTTACCACCTGACTAAAAAGACTGCTGAACACACTGACCAGCTACAATATATTCACTATGGTGCTGATTGTTCCAGTCCCTTAAAAGTTTTTACTAGATTACACAAAATATCAGCATTAAAAACAGAGAGTTCAAAAATCTAAGCCTGCATTCAGAATCGCCTAGTCATTCTTTCTGACCTGACTTCCCATGGAAATTTGCAAGGCTTTATGGGATGGAATTTTCTTGGTAAAGTCTAGTAGACTTCCCAATAATACATTTGAAAAAGTAATTTTGTATCATGGCAGACAATTAATAGTTTGGGATGTCTCAAATACCAGTAGCAGTTGTAGGATAATGATATTACCTTCTATTTCTAGGATTTTCAGGAGACTGACAGTTAAATAGTTCCTCCTACAGATATGATGAAAAAGAACAAACATGCTCTCAAATCCTCTTCTTGAATAAACACAAATATAAGCAAAAGCAATAAAGAATCATGACCCACTCAAGTGAAGTCACTGAGAAGTCCAATTACTTGAGAACAGTTAATCATCCAGAATGGAACAGGACATATGAATGGATGTGATGAACAGTTTTTCTTTTTGGGTGGTCATTTTGATGATCCATTAAATTTTATGACCTATAAATAGATGTATTTTCTCGATTTTTTTTCACAGCAGTGAAGTACATTGTATTCAAAAAGGATGGCACATTAGAGGACAAATCTAGAAATCAGTCTGGTTTTTTGCCACAAAATTATTATGCTGCTCTAAGTGGCTCTGGTTTTTGCAATTTTCTTCACAGTAGCTCGTATGGGCTATGTTTTGGATTTATGCTGAAAATAGTGTTGATAATATAGAGATGCTTTTGTTATTGCTGAGCAGTGCTCTCACAGTGTCAAGGCCTTTCCTGCTCCTGGTACTTCTCCTCCAGCGAGGAGGCTGGGGCTGCACAAAGGGTGGGGAGGGCAAACAGCCAGGACAGCTGGCCTCACTGACCAATGGGTCATTCTGCACCCTGGGGCCTTGTGGTTACTGTGTGAAGCTGGGGGAAGAAGAATGATTAGAATGATGGTGTCTGCCTTCCCAAGTCACCATTCAGCATGATGGAGCCCTGCTTTCCTGGGCACTGCTGAACATATGCCTGTCCTTACAAAATGGTGAATGAATTTCTTGTTTTGCTTTGAGACTGGGAGCAGCTTTTACTCTACCTATTAAAACTTTTTTTATCTCAACCCATTAGTTTTCACATTTTCACTCTTCCAATTCTCTCCCCCACCCCACCATGATGGAACTGAGAAAGAGGCTGTGTGGGAGGCTGTGTGGGCTAAGTAGCTGGAGTCTGGGATTAAACCACAATATGAATGAAAAATACAGATTGGATTTTTGCCTGAGAGTATTATACTAGGCCACTGATTTTACAAAAATTCAAAATGCCATCCTGATACAACAAAAGAAAATACCATAGTGAGAATCCTTCTCAGGAGACATTGCTATAAGAAATGTAATGCATATTTGATGAATCTTTCCATTCTACTGAGTAGTTGCTAACATTTCTCTGAGTATCACATCCACAATTAAGAAAGAAGTAGAATAGTCTAGAAAGGAAATACAGAAAGAATGAGGGATGCAGTTTAATAAAAGGAAAGCTTGACTTGCAAGGAGAGACCAAACTACCAGAGTTTTCAGCCAGAAAGGAAAATACCAGCAAGAAAAAAATTTAGCAGCTTTCATGGGCTTAAAGAATTAATGAAGTTACATCACCCTGCCTTTGGGGAATAAGTCAAACTGTGGTTGTGGGAAAAAAAAAAAAAAAAATCTGTAAGGTTTATTTCATACTAGTTTACTGGGAAGCACTGGGCTAGTTTGAAGAGGAAGCCCATGGAATTGCATCACAAGGGGCTTGGGATTTATTCCTCTCTCCAAGATCAGGTCAGGTAAATAACTGCCAGGGAAAAGAAAGCATTATCCCTTTTAGACCTTTGGAAATCCCTTTTGCTTTTTTTCCTTATGAATCTGTGCTTCTACTTCATTATGCTATCACTTCAATACCAAAAATTCTGACAGAGCATAAAAGGAGTTAAAAAGGGAACTTACAACACAGAAATGTCACTTTTCCTAGTTTTGACCCAAACTGGAATCTGTGAGACAAAATCCCTCTTACAAACTTGTTGACTATCAAGCTTAAAATGCATTTTTGCTCCCTGGCAGCTAGAACCTTGTATCCTCCAAGTGGGTAAAAGTTGCTAGTTCTTGCTGCCAGGAGTCTGTTTGATTGTGTCTAAGTGAATTCAATTATAAATCAATAGCTGCTCTGTTCTTGCAGGCAGAAGCAGAAGCAGAAATAGTAGACCTATAGAGTTCATTGTACACAAAATCAATCAGGTTTTGTTTTGTTTAGTTTTATTCTCCTTAATAACTTCAAAACAAAACCACATTTTATTGAACAGTTACCAGGTCACACATTGATTTATTTTAAGGGACACTGCAACTCTTACATGCCCTCTGACTGTTGCAGGTGGAGTGGGAACTTCAGACAAAGTTTATTAGAGAAGTCCTCCTACTGAGTCATAAGGTGGAGAAAGGACCCCCTTTGTTTTCTAAACTCCTTCTCAGAGAGGAGCCTGGGTGCAGCTGGATCCAATCTTAGCCCCAGACTTTGTCAATGGTTAAATCTAAGGAGTTACAGAGGTGTGAGGAATATTTGTACAACTTTGTCCTTCAGGATTAAGGATCGCAAACAGATATATTTCTACAAAAATTAATGATTTAGTATGATAAACAATTAGACAAAAAGATCATAGTCAGAATTACTTATTGCAGAGTATAGAAGTTAAAACTACTGGTATAGTATAGTATAGTGCATTATGCCAAAGCAATTATATTAAAGCAATCATATTAAAGCTAGCAAAAACCCCAAACACCCAAATTTTAAGTAGAGATTTATGCTCATACCAACGACTGTGGGCAAATCTCTTTCTCTCAGCCTTGAGGAGAAACCTAGAGGGGCTTCCTCATCCAAAGGAGGAATTTCCACACACACTTCAAGAAGGCCTCAGTTAGAAGAACCTGACATTTGAAAGTGGAACTGGACTTTTGGAGTATAAAGTGTTTGACTCACAGTTATATGTCTCCACACCAGCTGTACCAGATTAGCATTTTTAGATAAGGATGCTTTACAATATCTTCCCCATCTTCACCTCAGTATCAAGATGTTTAACTTTGGGGTTGATGAGTCAGACTGGTTTTAGCATAACTCAGCCACAAAAGCAGCATGCCACCCCCTCTCAGTTCATAAGTGATAGCTTTGCAAAATAGGACATTTTTGAGTTGTTTTACCCCATTCCAGGCAGAGCATCATGCTACACTGATATGGTCACAACAGGGCACTTTGTATTAGACAAAAGGTTTAAGGTCCAGTCTCAAAACTGGTCATGCTTTTGCCCACCATCATGTGGTTTTCTCCATGCTGACTGTGAAACCACTGTGACATGCACACATAGCATGTTACTGTGAAGAGTTGTGTGACTGCCACAGGGAGCAGTGATCATCTTGCTCCATATGCTCTCTGTTCTGGTGGATTTTTTAAGAAGCTGAGAGTTGATGTTCCATGGTAATAAAAATTCTTCAGTGAAACGTGAACTATAAAAGGGACATCCAGCATGGACTATCATCTGTCTGACTCACTTTTTTTTTTCCAATCTTGACATGCAGAAATGCTGAAACATGCTTAGAAGCAGAACATCACAGGAGAGAGCAGTCAGGGGAAGACTAGCAAGATGCTAACTAGTATTGAATGAAGTTTTAAGACCTGGGCTTAGACACTTCACATCCAGTTTTAAATAAATACATAAATCACCATTGTCCTTATTCCAGGGGAAGTCACAGAAGGAATCTTTCTCAGGGACATGGAGCTACACCTGCATTTTAGTCTGGCAAGGCTGACCACTAGACTCCAATATGAGGTGCTATCAATGCCACTAATGTCATATTTGCATTCACAAAGACCTATTGCTGGCTGCATCTTTTTTGTTACAACCTTAATGGTTAGCCAGCATGTCACAGACAGCATCAAGCTACAAGAGGCACTGCCCATAACACCTGACATCTGAGCATGTACACCATTAACTACAGCACTATGTAACACAAGCTTCAGCAGGGTGTGCTTGAGTTCTACTTGAGGATGTCATAGCATGCCATGACTTTGACTTTTTGTTCCATCTAGGCTATTCTAAACCTGGCTGATCCTACAGAGTCATCTTTTAGAATAGACTTTTTAGTTAAGTTTTTATTGATGCTAATTGGCACCATTCAAAAATAAAAAAGAAATAATACCTTTTTATAAAATCAAAAGTTTCAAGGGAGAATGTACTGAGTTTTTCCTTCTCACATTGTAGATGGAGACAGCAAGTCTTGAAATGGAGGAAAAAAACCTGCCCTTTTAGTTGCCAAATTCATTATCCTTGTTTCCAGCTATTTTTGACTTTTTTTTTCTGTCTGAGCAGTGAACATTTGAAAAAGTCACTTTGTTTCATGTTATACTACACACAGTTTTCAGATAGTTTCACCACTCTGTTAAAAACTGTGGTGCTATGCTATGAAATTTAAAAAAATATTATCTGGCCATCACTGAGCATTGTTCCCACATTCTATTACTGGTTGGCATGTGGGCAAAATACCTGGTAAGAAAGTAATATAAATTGGAAAAAATACTTAAAAGGCACTAGAAGTCTCAGTAAAGCTTTAAATATTTTACAAAAGCTGTGATCCATAGGCTTTGCCTTCAGCCGAAATCCACTCAAAGTGAAATAGGCCTAAAAAAACCCCTCTGCAATAAATAGATACCTCCTGGAGATATTCTAGCCAGCAAATCTCCACCTTTGTGTTTTGAACAAAAGCTTCAGGAAAACTTTGAAAAATCCTCCATGAAAGATAGAAGAAAATAGGAGATTTTTTTTCTACCTCTGTAAGTTTTTCTAGTTTGCCTCACAAAAGATCTATTTTAATAGCAATGTCAGGCCAATTTGGTGTCAGCACCAAGTTATGAAGTACATGTTCTAAAGTGCTGCTTCTCAGTCCACTTCATGCTGTTCTTGCAAGAAGTAACTTGTCAAAAAAACATAAATGCTTTTCTTGATGTCAGCACAATGACAATGAACTTTTGGGGAAAGATAGCATGCAGAGAAAATACATTCATATATTTATTTATATTTATATTTGCTACATATAGAAATTGTAATATTTACAACAGAGATAATAGTAAACCTAGATGCACGTATGTAGGAGTCTCTGTTTTCTCTTGTAGAAAATGGAAAATTCCTGGCATTTTATATTTGAGGTTGACTATCATTATTTTAAAATTAATCCAAGTTAGGTGAGGTACTATGTGACTGCGGAATAGCAAAGGGTAAGAAGTGATCTTCTCAGCTAAAAATCTGGTTTTTTGCTCTGAAGAAATGGTAAAACTTCGGCAAACTGGGAGCTAAATGACAGATGAGATTTAATAAAAGATTACTTTACTAGAGAAAGATAATTCTGACATGATGTACTTACTTTCTTTGACATGTTACTTCTGTCCATTCAGGAAACTAGAAAAAATAATCTCCCTCAACATCTACAAATGTGTCCTATCATGCTAAGTGGAAAATAATGGTGACTTCTGGGAAGTATGGGTGTCAGATGTATGAGGTAAATGAGCAACTGGCTGAAGGAAGAGACAAAATGAGTTATACTAAAAAAGGCATTTTGAGACTGTAAGGCACATACCCAATGAATTTCTCTAGAATACAATTTGGGATCAGTTTTATTTACACTTTCATTTAATGATAATGACAAACTAGTCAATATACACTCATGAAATTTGCCATCACTGTGCACTTCGTGAGCTGTGTTGGACAGAGAGCCTTGGAGAAAGTATAGCTGAACTTGAGGACTGAAGCCATGTAAGTGGATGGACTTCTTTGCTATGAAACAGAGGTTCACAGCCTTGTGAAGAAATAATGACCCGAGAGCTCACTAACTGGTAGCAGAAATAAAAAAGTATACAGACTTCTTGAATTAATCACAGGAGGTGAATTGATGAACATAAAGTTGGCCCTGGCTATTAAAAAAACAAATACAATCCATAACTAGGAGCAATGTCTAGCAGGCATAAGGAACTAAGAGGAGAAGTGTGAGAGAGATAAATGACAGAAAAAAAAAGAAATCAAGTGGAGAAATCTCTTTGAACCTTGTCTTAAAATAATAAATTCAGAACATCAAATGAAATTATCAAAAGAACTCAATAAGAATATACATTTTCATAATATGCATAATTAATATTGTGGATTTAATCACACACGAATGAGTTCTATTTTATGTTGTTGATGTCAGAAATATGAATGGAGTGTAAGATAGTCAAACTGGATGCAGGGTGCCAAGGAAAATTTCTTTACCTATACTCCTAAAGTCACATATTTTTCATGTCTTTCTAAGTGCTTATATTCATAGCATATTCCTGTCCTATATTTTAAAATAACAATCTGTGCATGTTAATTTCAATCTTAGTTGTAATATAGTCATAGATGTATACACATATATGTATAAGTGTGTATATAATAGATATTAAAATAAATCAGCTGTACACTATTTCAAGAAGAAATTGAAACATAGACATTGAAATCTAAAAATATTATAAATCATATTAGGGGGGAAGTAGACTACAAGTGTAGATTATATTTCATCATTTTAAAGGAAATATTAGTCCTTCTACTAAACCTCATTGTAATAAACCTCATCTCGTCCCTAACAAAACAAATCAAACTGCCTTAACCAATAGAGGGAAGACAAATACATAAAATAAAATACCAGAACACTAAACTGAGTATCAGACTATTAAACAGAGTACTAGCACCTAAGTAGCAAGGCATATAATTTGCTATATACAATATTAATTCCTCCTTCACCACAGAGTGTGTTTCAACAAATGTGCTAGAAAGTTTTTTGTTTTTTTTTTTCTTTTCTCATATTCAACTAAGACTGTCCTGTCTCCTTATCCCACTCCTCTTTACAACACAGCTCTATTTACTAGGCTTTGTGTTATACACAATTACATGTTTCCAAATTAGCGCTCTAAATCATTTTCTACTACACTCACAATACCTAGTTTAACCCAGAAACACACCCTCTAAAAAGTGTCTGTGCTCCCACTGCAAGCTTTGGTTTTTTGCTTTGAATAAGTATCTATGATAATGCTTGCTTGCTTGCATTTTGTTAGATGAGGTTGCAAATTTCCTTCCAAACTGCAGTGCTTGCAAGTACGCCCACATGCTTAAGCTGATAAATTAAATGCTTACAACACATGATTATTATGAACAATTTCAATGAGTTGAAATTCAGAGGAAGACCAAGCAGTTCTGCAACAGTGCAATAAATGTAACACTGCTACCTTCAAAGAAAGCTATGAATTTGTTGTTAGAAGGAATCAAGGTCACAACAAACGCAGTGAGACATCTTGATGGGTAACTCCCTTGCCACTCCTGATCCAACATAATTACACTGAAAAATAAAAAAACATCAGAATTTAGACCAGTAAGTATAGTTCATATTTAGTAAGAAACACAGCTCTGCTACCATAAAATCCACACAACTCCCCAAAGCAAGAAGTGGGTGATACTTTACATACTTTACCAACCACACTCAGTTCCATCCAAAAGAAATCTTTTTCATTTAGTTAAACTTAACAGTGCCAGCTAATATTTAGTTGGGATTTACACAGTTTAGTATCAAATTCTTTTGTGATCATCAACATTAAGAGTCAAATTCTGCCTTTCAAAGTCTGCACCTGGTCCTAGTGCAGGCTGAGGAGAGCAAGGGGTTAAATTCCTCATTTTTGCTGCAGTCTTCTGGCTTCTTGTGTATGTTAAGTAAGTGGAGCATGAAACAGAGCAACCAAGAAAAGGAAGGAGAGAACGGGGGAGGGAGAAAAGTTTCCTAACCACCTACTAATCTGTCTGCTGTTAAATACAACAGTTAAATTTGGTGCGAAATTCTGTTGCTGAATTTTGGATTTTACAATTATAAATGGTCACATAATGCTCCATTCAAACAGTCTATCAAAAATTCATTTTGATCATGAGCACACACACAAAACAGTTCTTAACACCAAACAGTTAAGGACAAAGGAAAGGAAGAAGACATGAACAGCAGACCAATTACTAGATCTCCGTAACAGCAGTGATTTTATAAAATAAAACTCCTAAATGATCTTAAAGGCAACTATGGTTATGCTGGAGAAGAAGGTAGAAAGAAAACAAAAAGGGGGTTACCAGCAACTCCTGCCACAGCCCCATCCCACACATCCTGACACCTCTGCTCAAATAGTCCCCATTCCATGAAGAATGAGCAAAGTGCCTCAGAGAAAAGGCATGTCCTACTAGACCCTTAAATCTCGTATTTAAACCAATTGCTCTTTTACAGAAATATGTAACATTTTTTTCTTGCTATGATAATGCAAAGCATTCTAGTGTGTGTGCATATTCATCGACAGGAAGCAGAGGGGCAGGTACTGATTTCTTCACTCTCATGTCCAGTGACAGGACTCGAGGAGATGGCATATAGATGTGACAGGGGTTAGGTTAGAAATCAGGAGAAGCGTTTTTACCCAGAGGGTGGTTGGGCACTGAAACAGGCTCCCGAGGGAAGCAGTCACAACACCAACCTGACAGAGTTCGAGAAGCATTTGGACAATGCTCTTGGGCACATGGCATCAGTGTTGGTGTGACCTGTGCAGGGCCAGGACTCCATGGTCCTGATGGGTCTCTTCCAACTCCGCATATTCTATGATTTTATGATGATTCTTTCAGGAGTGTAATTTGCTTCTATCTCATCTTGCAGAAGTAAGCATAGTGACACTGTAGAGACTTGTCTGCTGTAGGTGACAAATTTCTCTGATTAAGCCATATTCACTTATTTTTGTAGAGAGGTTTTGCATTTCTTTCATTGAGATTAAGGTTATAAATCTTACTGAGAGGAATGGAGTTTTAAATAAAATATGATAACTGGACCATTTTTACTGTTTCAGTGAGCACAGACCTGACATCAATTGAACAATCAGCAATTTCTCCTATCACTTTGTTTATTCACTTTCCATCTTCAATTTGTCTGTTATGGAGTGCTGTTACCCCCTACATTCTTGATTCATACCACAGACTCTGGAAAGGTACTGTGATGTGCCTGAATGTCACATGAATCAGAACCACCACAAAGAAGTGGAAGACAAGGAGTCAAAGACAGGAAGAACACTAAAAATTCTTCTCTAAAGAATCTGTGTACTGTGGGTTCCATCTTATCACATGGCTGAATGAGGCTTGAGCAATCCCCAGGCTGTTCCCATTCCAAACTCTTACCACACTGACATGCATATTTAGCTGTTGTCAGAAGCCTGAGTGAATTCAGCCATTATATCCATGAATGGATAGAAACTGATGCAGTCTTTCTCTCTGAATATGATACAAAACTGTACCAGGCTAATTGGAGAAAACAACAGTCCTCCTAGTCCCTCAGTAAATTTAAGACTGAAAGGAGCTGCATAACTTGCTATTTTTAATTTCAAGATAATTAAAATACTCCCAACAGCCTTACAGTTCCCAGAGTCTCCCACAGGAAAAATAAAATAACCTTCCTTCTTTTTAAGTTTTAATTGTCAATTCTTACACTACAGATCTAGATCTAATACATCAAGTGGAATAAATAGGCCACCATTGAGGACACAATTGAGGTTACCATCCCAGGGGTTGACCTGTACTGTAAAAAGCCTCACTGATAGTGACATTGTCCCACATCTACATGACATACTATGTTTGCTTATAAAGCAACTACTGATGCATAAGCAAACCGTAAGGTTTGCAGTGTGAAATGAGATTTTTTTTTTTTTAAACAGATCACTTCTGGAATCCAAAGTTAGTCTTAGGAATGGGTAAAAAACAACATCATTAAAATTTTCCATATTGTCAAAATAAATACAGTTGAAATTCAGGGAAACATACCAAGATATAAAATTTCAAATTTAGTAAAGCAATGAATGTAATGAAGTAAATAAACATATTTTTCTATGGATGCTGACAGCCTGGTCAGAGAGAGATTTTCAAAAATCAGTGCAGCCAGAGCCTGTGAGAAAGATAACTCTCCCAGGAAGAAAGAATGTAAATAATCTTGCATCTGGTGTTTTCTTCTGCTAGATGTTTTGAAATTGGCGTTGTTCCTCAGTTAACCTATGGTATTAAGGGTGGTATTCAATTAACCAATCGTGTAGTCTCTGGACGAACCTCCCTATAAAAGAGCAAGTGTGTGCTAATAAAAAAACCTTTTGCCTTTGGTCTTCATAGAGTCTGTGTCCCTATTCTCTGTCCCTGAAGTACAACAGTGACATTTTTCTAATTTTAAGAACAATTGCACAAATATTAAGAAAAATATGTCTTCAAGAATTTAAAGTACTCATGCCGAAGTCTTACAAGAAAAATAAGCCAAATATTTGCTGACTTTTCTAGTTTCATTTTAATTGTTCACATTCTGAGTTTACATCTTATTCAAAATGTCATAGAAATATTAAATAAAATTAAGCTTAAGTCAGACCACTGAGGAACCCAATTTGAAATACCCCCATTTAACTTGCAAGCTAATGATAACTTCTCTCCAAGAGTGCATTTTTCATGGACTATATACTCACATTTTATCTCAGTTTTGTCCTTTCAATTTCTGTAGTTTAAAAATGCATCTAAGACTATATTATTATAAGCAAAGATACAGTGCTGCTTGACAATATCAGTCGGCCAGAGAAAACAATTAGAGCAAATCAGCACCATTAGACCAAAAGGTGATATGCAGATAATGCCTATTTGAAAAAAACAAACAACTATTCTACTTTCTTACGTATTGATAAATCTTGGGTTTTCACCAGAAATCTAACTTCAGTTAAAATATTTGTGTTTTGTCTTCCCTCCCTCACTTATTTCATGCTTTCATTTCAACTACTTATACCTCTGGATTTTCCCTCATTCTCTCCTTTTTGCCCAAAGTTAGTTGCTGGTGAAGTGTAAATTGGTTTAGCTCTCCACATTCATTTAGCAAGATATCTCCAGTACTTCTAAATTGTGTAAATCCTCCTTGATTTAATTTCTCAATAGCTTGTTAGATGTGGAATAATAAATAAACGGGATCTATTTGGAAAGAGATTACATGTCTTCTCCTTCCTTGCTTGTAGTGCAGATTCAGATGCAACCTGCAAGAGCCTTCTGCTGACTGCAAGCTGCCAAACAACAGCTGAACATCTGCCAAGTGTCACAAAGATCTGACATGACTTAGGTCAGTGTGGTCATAGGGATCAATTATTTTTTCCTTCAGTTCTCACAGAGCAGAACAGTAGCCTTTCACTTCACATATGGCCTCCTACTCTTGAAAAATGAGCTTGTACATGCAAGCCTACAGCACTTGGGTCAAGCTATACTGTGATAATATATGGATTCATTAGGCAGGAAACAGAGCAGCTTCACAACAGGCATTGAAAGGCTCACACGATGCATGAGAAAGTTTGTATCTCTAGAGTGAAATTACACTTGTAAAGAACAAATAATAAAATTAAACACTGAGTATGTTAATATGTTTCTGAAATAATAGTAGCAATTAAAACTTTTCATTAGGTCATCCAGAATCCTTGATTTACCAAAGGGAAACTGATACATACTCATTCTCAGGTTAATTTAACTGTGTAAATCTAATACTGTAGTTTTCATGCCAAGAAAAATTATTAAACTGCAATTTTTAATATAATAATTAGAAAAAAATCACAGCACGGCAATACTTTTTTTTTAATGAATAATCAATTATAGGAAAAAAAAAAGGCCAAGTTATTCAGAGTATTAATTTAGAGGCCTTAGTATGGTGGCAACAGGATTACTGTTAAAATTAATAATAATAATGCCATTTTTATCAAATAGACTGAACTGGCTGCTCAGAAACAATTTTATTTTAAGTATTTTCAGTAAAATAATGTCAATATATTTTTCCTAACTTGGAAGCATCATCTTCTTAAAACCTAATTCATTCCCACCAGCCTGTACTAGATCATACCTGATGGTCTCTAGTCATACTAAACAAAAACTACATTAAAGAACCAGTGAATTGTAGATATTCCTGTAAAAATGACACATCCCTCACAACCCCTGTCTTTGATGAGTGCTCCCCATCTCAGTGGGCAGAATACTTTTACTTGTCTATGTCCCTGTTACTCATAACAGATTGATGCAGACTAGAAAAAAGTTCACTACAAAAAATGTAAAGAAGTTACTGTGAATCCAAAATACCTGTCAGCAGTTCCTCTGATGTACTTCCCTAGGCTGGAGTAAACTCAGACCCATTTCTGTCTGAAGCCCCTGTCCTACAGTGGTGGAATACCTTTAGATTCACCTCATGTAGCAGATCGAGTTTGATATACTTGAATAATTACTGAATGACTGTAATAGTGCATCAAGGGAAGCATGCGTGAGAATCTGTGCAGAATCAGGACTCAGGAGATACTTACCTTTCTAGATGATAAATATGGTAGCTACCAGTTACTAATTTAGAATTTAGAAGGACATGATTTTAAATGCACCAGTTTTTAATCTCAAATTCTTCCTGTCCCAAGTGGTTTCAAATATGGGAACTTTTATTGACCCACTGTCCCCACTGCCAATGATTGCTGATTTTGTATCACACTTCAATAACTAAGTTTACAGTCTTGGAAATAAAAATCTAACTGAATTTTTCATATGCTTTGAAGCAAAAGAACCAGAATTTAGACAATCTGAAAAATTGAAAACTATACCAGCTACAACAGCTAAGCAAAAAGTAATTGATTTGAATACTACAGTATCAACTGAGAGAAAACATTTCTCTTACAAAGTTCTTGTCTCTTGTTAATATAAAAAAATAGAAAAACACTTGTCGTAGTCTTCTGAATATTTAGTTTTTTTGTTTACTATCATTATCGTGAATACAATATTGGCCTATCAAATGCACTTATGCTAAATAAATCAGATCCTTTTAGTCTGTCTAAAGACAGCACATTAAATAATATCATTTCAAATTAGTAACTTACATTTAATATCCAGTGAACATTCCAATGGTAGGAAATCAGTAATTTTGTCAAAAAATTTGAGATGTCTAGGAGGGCCTGAGTTTCACATCTAGAATATGCCTTCTGAAGTATAGGTTACTTTGAAGGTATTTCAGATGCAAAGTCCTAGATGGAGAAACCCTGAATCAGCCAGCAGTCACATTTGGAAGTCTTGTCCATGAGATTCCTCCCCAGTCTCAGAACACTACTGTCCAGTAGCTGCTCAGAAGAGAGTGCTCTTCCCTCTGCTCTTTTCTCAAATACATGCAGTGATGCAATAGGACAGAAGAAAGCACAGACTGAGCAGATTCCTTCTCATGACAGGGTGAACTTAGGATTTCAGAGAGACTCCACAGCTTTCCTTGGTTGCCATATCTTATTTAATAGAGCCTTTAGGGTTCTAATAGACACCATGTCCTAAAATAAAAGGTGGTGTAAAAGAAGTTAAGGAATTCATCTGACTAGATGCCTTAGAGTACCTTGAGAAGAAATGGAAATTTCTCACTAACAACCAATTGTATTAAACAAAAAATATCAAGAGGAAATCTTTGAAAACTAACAAACCTAAGGAAAATGTATGTCACAATTTACCTTTCCTTTCTGGTAGAAAGACAATAAAAGGATCTACATTTCATTTGTTTCCTTGACTTTTCTGAGAAGAATTTAACACTCCCCCATCCCTACCCAGTTCTCTTAGAACAGGTGAGAGCATCCAAAACAAAAAATGGGCCATAGATAGTAGAACATTCTCATCTTATATCTAGCTATTGCTTTTGTTTGGGATGGATCAATTCACCTCTCAAGTTTTATTCCTGTTACATTTTACGTCTTTTCTGTCTCCTGTGGGTCAAGCCCATAAAATAAAACAGAATTGTCATGACTGGTTATCAAGCTCATATTTATGGCTGGCAAAGGTATATTCAATGTATTTGTCTCAGAAGTCTAAGGTTCACCTGTAAATAGAAAGTGCACATCCTTAATAATGATATTTTATTTCTCAAGACTTCTGGACACTTGCCAGCCTGGTCATGGGTAATGTTCTATGTATAAGGCAGCATTAGTGAAAGTCAAAAGGGCATATAGAGGTGGTCTGTGAACAGTATCTATCTGTACACAGACACAGAAAGTGAAGACAAATCTCCTACAGGGTTATTTTGTGTTACTTCCACCCACAACTAGTTTTGAATATTTTGCATGCTAAATATAATTTCTAAGTACCTCAAATTGATGAGGCACATGTTCAATTCATATCAGGGCTCCATTTTTGAGATGTAGCACAAATAAAAGATTACATAGCCAACTGGCATGATATCCTGTTATGCATTATGCTGGTATTTACTTGACTGCAGAGGAATAGCAAGACAGAATTAAGCAAAGAGAAAACAGACTATAATGCAATGAAAAACACATAAACAATAAGAAAAACATAAGTAAAGCTAAGAATATCAGTAGTTTGTCTGCTTTTTCTATGTTTTTGAAATTAAAACCTTTTTCCCAAGATGAGATACTAGACTTGCATATTTTGGAATATCAAATCCAAAAGTTTACTTTTCTACAAAAATCAAGAAATGCTTCAGTGTACTTCTATCTCATGCAGCATTTAAAGTATCTATTGTCAATGGTGTTTTCTCATAGTATGGGCATTGATAGTATTGCTTTTCACACATTAGCAGTGGAGAGTACTCTCCACTGGAGACAGGGGTTTTTTTAAGTATCCTCCAGCTCCTGCAGAATTTGTAAATGTAATTTGCTTTAGATAGCATGAACACCCCCAAGATGATTTATGGACCACTAGCCTATATCAGGACTGAACATGCAGAAATGGAAGAGAAATCCTATGGAAGAGAGATCACATGAAGATGGGAAGAAATGTTCTCTAAAAATGCATGTGCTTGGAGAAATGAACAAGGGGTCTGAGAAAGCACTAGGAAAGCTGCCAAATTATTTGTTTGACATTAACTCACCTTCTGGTGATTCAGTTGATTAACTTCACCTTCATTGCTCTAGCTTAAAATGAAGTAGCTTTGTGGGGTGAACTTTTCCTGAATTGCTAAATAGCAGAGAAACTTGTGCTTGGGTGCATTATTTATTAAGCATTCACCTGAATCAAGAAGGAAAAGATGGGTAAAAGGATGGACAAAAATGTGCTATTGTACAAATAGAGATATAATTTTACAGGTATATCGTTATAATACTTAAAAAAAAAAAGAAGGAAGGAGAAAAGAAAATTTAATTGTCTTGCAATTATGCAAGATGGTTT
Source organism: Erpornis zantholeuca (assembly GCA_013400515.1). NCBI lineage: Eukaryota > Metazoa > Chordata > Aves > Passeriformes > Timaliidae > Erpornis > Erpornis zantholeuca. Next base: position 61,751 of record VZTN01020658.1, read on the forward strand.
GATAAGCTAGCAGAGTAAATTAAAGATTACTCTGGACATTATTTGTTCTTTAAGGTCCTAAAACATGAATTCCAATATTGCACTACCTATGTCCATTCAACATACCCCAAATACTTAAAATAAATCTTTATTTCCAACTTCTTCAACGTATACACTATCATGAGAATATTAACTGAAAAATTATTTTCCTTTTAATGTTTCATGACAAAATGTGATTAGTCTGATTTGTTTAATGAAACTATATAAATTATTGAAGACTGACCAGCAAAAAGCTATAGAAATCTTCCTAGCTTGTGTGTGAGGAACCAATTTAATTTTGATTTCTGTCTCAACACTGTCAGAGGCATGTGGGGGAGGGGTTGCACAAGTACCACTTGCAGGATGCAACCAGGAGAAGATGGGAGAAAGACTTGTCCCTGGGGGGACTTTTTCTGGCAAGCATTTCATATCTCACATGGGACAGGCAGTCAGCAGGGGATCACCAAGGACCCTGTACCCGCCAGAGAGGTTCTCCAATCAGACGGCAAAAGGTCTCCCCCAAAGGACTGCTGTGGAATGTTGGACTGGGCCAATGGTCTCCTGTCAGCAGGCGGACTTTGGGAGGAGCCAGGGGGTATAAGAGTAACTGCGTCACAAGCTCTTGGGACTCTTTGCCTACGCCTTAGGCTGGTCTTTGTCTTCTTTATTGCCCTGGGTGTAGCCTGCTTTGTGGCTCTTTTGCCGTCATTTTTGCCCTTGCTGGCCCTTGCTCGCCCTTGCTCACTCGTCCTCCCTCTCGGCTGGGCACTTGGCTGGACACCGGCTGACCTCCGAGCCTTGTGTGTAGTCTGTGTCCTGCCCTACCACCTCTTCTCCCTCACCTGCTCCGGCCATTGCCTTCCCTGCCTCCCTATGTCCCTGTCCCATGCCTTGCCTGCTGCATCCCTGCATTCCTGCCTGAGCCACCTGCTTCCAAGCCTGCTTTACCGATCCCACCCTTGTTGTCATCCTCGCTGCGACCCCGTCCGGGGTTCTGCACCTCCTGCCCGAGCTCCTACTCATTCACCTGACGTCTCGCCGCCTGTCGCTGTGGGAGCTGTGCCTGTGGAGCTGCACCCTCTGAGAGCTGTGCAGGCTCTCCCCGGCAGGCAGTGTGCACACACCCTGCACTGCTTGGACATCGACGGCACTCTCTGCTCCTCCGGTGGTAGCGCCCGCTTTTCCTGTCTCCCCTCTCTCTCTCTCCCCCCCATTCTTCTTCGGTTTCCTTCCTCCTTTCCTTCCTCCATATAAATACTCTTCCTTAGTAGGGCAATGCTTTTTTTGTTACCAATAAACAGTCCTCAGATACAATATTTGTCTGCTTTGGCTTAATTTTGTCCTAGACCATCGGTTTTAAAAGATCTCACTTCAGTTCCCCATAGTTGAACTTGACAGTCATGCCACATTAAATTTAAAAATTCAGTTCAAAAATTTTGAGAAGTTCCATGCTTTAAAAGTTGAGAAGAATGTTAATCTTTCTGTTGCTAAGCTTTCTTGCGAATAAATAAAGGAGGTATATCAGAAGAAAGAACTCGTGAATCACATTTATGAAGTAGAAAAATCTAATTGTAGCAGATGTGTAGTAAAGAAATTGTATGTTTACTATTAATATTTTGCAAGGCACTCTATAGAAATGAAGACTTTAAAAATAGGGAGCTTTTTAAAAATAAATTTTTGCTAAGATAGAATGCCAATTAAATTGAAAGTAAAGAGTAGTAAAGGAAAGGCTATAGTGGATGCATGCTATATCTCCATCAGTCCCCACAGCACCACACATAGTCTTTGTTTAGTGACATTCAGTGATGCGATTACACAATTATTAGATATTCCAAAATACTGATTTTGATTGTTGAACTAAATTTCATAGTCACTGTTTAGTTGAAATAAAAAAAAAAAAAAAAAAAANAAAAAAAAAAAAAAAAAAAAAAAAAAAAAAAAAAAAAAAAAAAGAAAACCCCAAACCAAAACACACAAACCTTAACATTTTCTCTTAATAAAGAGGTTAAGACCAAATGCCATCCTTGCTTCTTTTCCATAAACAAATATCCTTTCTGACATGAGCTTATACTTGAACTACTGGGCAATTTTCTTCTCTGGAAATATTTGGACAAAACAAGACACTTGACTGAAAAATAAATGCTTCTTGGAAATCTACACCCATGGGGAGATGGGTATTTAATAGGTTGAAAAATGTGTGGAGTCTTAGTTTTATTGGGTTGTGAGATGAGTAGTCCACTAGGAAATTACAATGGAGTCCAACAGGTCTTTGATTTTATTCAGCTCTCTTCATACACTGAACCTCAAGCTACAGCAACAGTCTGGATGGAGTCAGACAATATTGGAAATTCCATCTAAAGGAATTTTATTATAAATATAAGGAAACGTAGATTATATACTCAATTAATGCAACAGTATTTTTATTAAGCAATGAGAATATATGTTTAGGCAGCTATGTTTGAAATTTTATCCTTGGTGTAGAGGATACATGAGCAAAGCAATGCCAATTCACAACACAAAATACTTAACTGTTTCATAATTTAAATACTAGCTGCACTTGGCAGATTATTCTTCAGCACTGTAATTCCCTTTGATGTACTTAGGTAAACTATCTCAAACTACATTTATTTGAAAGAAATATCTAAGCAAAGAAGCAGCCATAAGAGGAGGCTGTGTTCAAGAATAAATTACTGTCAAGGTCTCGGTTATGCGAGACAGTGTGACATTCAACTGAACTGCTTCTTGAAAACAAAGGTAACATGAGCATCTGGAGTCACACACTGGAGCATGACACACAGTTGGATTCACTGCAATAGCCTTCCACTCCAAAATATTGCAACAACTACCATTTTAATCAGTCCACACATACATCATAAGTGTATATTTAAAAATAGCAGCCTGATCAGTGAAATAGGGATTTGGGCAAAAGTGTTTCTTTTGGGGTTTTTTGTTTTTCTATTTTAAAGCAGGTCATAGAGCTTTCAGTAATTCATGAGCTACTTAAGGGCTACATTCCTATCAGTATTAGTGTCTTGTCCCAGTATAAAGTACAGCACTGACTAATATGCCTTTGTAAAACTTGCTTTTTGTGTGCACACACACACACAGAGACACACAAACAAGTTCTCATCTTACAACTCCAAGCCAAATATCTAGATTCTACCACAGACCTCTAACAACCTCTTCACCTACAACTCTGAAGACATTAATAGAAAAGTAGTATATTTATCTGAACTGGTACCAGGAATGCTAGTGCAAGGGTTTGGAAATGTTGAGTGAAGAGTCGACAAGGCTTTCCTGAACCTCAGGGTGGCAACGTGATAGATATCTTTTGGGGGACCGGGGATGCTACAGCCTTAGCCTCCCTGGTGGGTCCTGAACAACAGCCTCTGGTTTACCTTCCTTCAAAAGAAACGGGGTTTTTTTACATGCTGAAAATCACAGGAGAAAAAAACAATGCATGGTAAGTGAAAACAGATGAAGGAGTCACTCCAAATCTGCACCAGTGGTCTAAACCAACTGATTAGTGTAGACAGAGCCCTCATGATAGCCATCAGCTTCCTCAGAAAGAAGACAAGACAAGCCACTAATCTGCCACACAGCCCTGTCTGACTTGATGTTTACCTGACTCCTCAATCTAGATCACAGTTCAGCAGTAATCCTATAATCAAAAAGGACACAAGAACACTGGTGTTTAGAAAGAAAAGGACCTTTCTGAGCTTGCTTTTCTTATTTCTAAAAAGGCATGGTTTTGCCTTTTTAGGCAATCTCTCAAAATTGCTGAAAAATACTTTAAAAGAGAAGATGCATATATAAGCCAGTCTCTAAAACTGCCCCACAAATAAACTGCTTCCAATCTTCAAATTTTCAACAGCATCTTGAGTTATCAATATTAAATATAGCAATCCATGCACACAGGCTCATGTAAAGAGTCAATCATACCATGGATGCCTTTTATCTTCTTCCTCAGCTTTCCTAGTCCAGCCTAATTGTCTGTGCCCACAGGTCCTCGCCATACCTTCATCTCCTCAGGATCCTAGTGGTGAGCTGGGTCATTTTGCAGTCTTTTTGATTAAAATGGTACTAATCAGCTATCACTCTCTCACTGCAAGGCAGCCTGTCCATCTTTCTACATGTATGCCACAGAAACTATCACAATCTTCTTGCAGTAAAACCAAAGAAACCCACATAAATGTCAAAAGAAGAAAATATTTGTTTTGCTGATAATTTATTTTTTAATTTTTTAATTTCCTTGTTGAATGAAAAATGCAGCAAAGTTCCTCTTTTAAATCAAAGTAGGACATGTTGCTTTCAAAAGTATTTTGACAGGTAATCAAAGATCATTCCTTTGCAAGGAAAGATAAAACTGTATTAGATTGACAAGTGACACTTTCTGCTGATTCAGATTTCTTTATGTTCAATAAAAGAACGAGATTTTTGGCCAGTCTAAAAGTTTCATCAACCTATGAAAAAGCTGCATCAGGATGCATTGGCAAAGTGACCAACCACTATCTTGCAATATCTCTAAGAAAACTGCATATTCATACATTCATGCATATGCTGGCAGTATTTTTCAAGACAAGAGCATAGGAATACTCCTTGCTAATGTGAACATAGCCAGAGTATGAGAAGAAACCCAAAGGATAAATTGCTGGGAGATCTAGCAAATCGTACAGTACTCTGGTTCACAAAGATAAGGCTTTGAAAGTTTATTTCTATTGGATTGTCCTTTAAGGAGAAGATGGAGAAGAATTGGTAACTTCGGTCTCTCTTTATTCTCCAAAGACAATAAATTCTTCATTCTTGGCTAAGTCTACAAGAATTCCATTGCAGCAAATAAAAAGCAATGCTTTACAAGGAGCCATTACTGACACTAATGGAGAGATGAGGGGCCTGATATAACCTCCAGTATATTCAGCATTACTGTAATGAAATAAAAAATTTTGTAATCAAAATGTGAAATGGCTAACTAAAGACTTTTTATTATTTAGTTAATTAGTTAGTTAGAGCCAGAAACATTACTTCAGATATCATGTCTATCTCCACATTGCCCTAAGATTTTCCTTGAAAGTCTGGCCAGACAGCTTGCCATTCACAGAAGTGTTTAGGTACCCTAAACATTTTGATGGTTTGCTTTATTATCGCTTTATAATCTTCTTCTTTTGTTAAAATATCAGCAACATTTTAAAACACACACACAAATGGTTCTACTACTTTTGTTTCATCTCTTGTGAAGATTAAACTGTGAGAGAGTAGGTTTAGATTAGATATTAGGTAGAAATTCTTTACTGTGAGGATGGTGAGGTACTGGAACAGGCTGCCCAGAGAAGGTGTGGATGCCCCAGCCTGGAAATATTGAAGGCCAGGCTGGATGGAGCTCTGAGCAACCAGCTCTAGTGAAAAGTGTCCCTGCCTATGGCAGAGGGGCTTAAACTAGATGATCTTTAGGGTGTCTTTCCAACCCAAATCATTCTATGTTTCTATGTTTGTATGTAGTACTTTTTTAAGGCCAGATAGTATTTGTACAAGTCTGCTGGAACCTACACACTAGCTGCTTAGTTCTTCCCACAACTGAGCAATTGTACACATAGTGGTGACACATCTTCCTTTCCCTTCTCACTAGAACCATCCTGGTTAAAGTAAAGGCCACAAAAACAAGTAATATTTTCTTTAGCTATAGAAAACAAATAACGCTTTGACAAGTGGCTAAAGAGAAGAAATGTAACTTTGGATTTTCTAGCATCTCCAGAAACACACATTCAGCAATTCTCTCTCCTTGAGGAGGGCAACACCCTCAAATGAATTTTTCCTGAATTCCCTTAATAATAACAATTTCAGATAGTATGCTTTCCAGCAGGCAGCTTCTTGAAAATCCCACATTGTCATCCACCTAAATTCCTTAGCATTTCCTGGAAGCATCCTATAATCAGCATTGTTTGTAAGCAGGACAAGTTATGTCATGAAAAAAAAATTGTTTTCTCCTGTTGGCATGAGAAAGTGGGAATGAGAAAGAAGGGGCAAAATTAATGCTTTTAACTCCATGAACATTGTAATAGACTAGTTTCAAAGGATGGGAATAAATACCTTCCTAATTTAATATAATAACTAACTACTTACACTGTCTACGATATTCAACACCCTAATTTGTAAAGTTAAATTTTACTTAATCACTTGAGAACTGCATAACAGTACATTTTTAAAAATGCATATCTTTAGTACAGGCGAGATTTAGAAGGTCTCTATCTGTTTTCTTCTGTTCAGCCAATAGAAGGAAATCAGATAAATAATGCAATGTTAAGAGATTTAAAAATATTCTTAATTATTTTGGTTTAGTCTTTCTTTCCATCAGCTTAAAGTTTATTTGCCTATCTCTTCCTGAAGGGATCATACCCCTGCCTTTTCTTCTTGATGGTTTTTTTTTGGACTTTCACCTTTGGCTTACTTAAAGATTGACTGAAGTATATCAGCAGATGGGATACTTGAGAAATACACACCTGTTTTTTTTTTTTTCATGGACCAGCCTCCACATCAGAGTTTATTTCTTGAAACTGTATCTTTATATGAATAGAAGTAGTACTACTAAAACTATTCGCCTTTTGGAGGAACACCAAGACTTTTATTTTTTTTAAGGCTATGCAGTATAAAAAGAATCTGAACATTTAAAACAAATTGAAGCAGGAAATACCATATGGTGTGAAATGGTTGTCAAGTTCTCTTTCAGTTAGTGCACTCAAAGTGACAACTAAGTCTTTTATCAAGTGACAGAGAGAAATGTTTTCCTCAGCTGAGAATTCCTTTCAGGCCAATAACAAGACAGAGGTCTGAAGTGCAGATAAATCAACTTCTTCTCTTTTCTGAAAAGGCTCTGCTCCTATTTCACTCTGGTCGTTAACTCCAACAGCACATCTTTCTTGTTTGCTCAGATGTCACTGTGGTTGCATGACCAAGAGTGTGCAGATCCACCACTGTGGGCCAGTCAGTGCTGTCCTTTCTCTAGGCACAAGGTGCATGAGCTATGCTCAACATATGATGCATCCAGTAGAGGCAGTTCCATTATCCCTATTAAAACACAATCATTCCTTTCCAGATCCCACCTGTAGCTATTTGCAACACTATTGTACTCTATTCTTAGAATGAAAAAAACCCCAAAAACAAAATAAAAATCACAACTGAATTTTTAAAACAGCCTCCATGTGAAATTTATTTTTATTCCTGCTTGCTGTCACTGACTGCTACATCATAGTCATCTAGCTGCTGCACATTTTATTCCTATTACCATCATTCAGAGCTATTAAAATGGTACTATTTTGTTGTTCCCCATCTTTTCCTGTTGAAATATGAAGATACCACTCAACACAAGTGGGAAGGCTGCATTTTGCTGTCAGGGAATAAATACTCATTACATGGCATAGTATTTGTCTTATGTGAGATGTGGGTAAAACCCTTATTGCAAGAGCTCCACAGCATGCAACAGGCATGCAAAATAGTATGTCTGAAAACTGCAGTATTTGGAACTGTTGCTGGCTTTCCTTCCGATGAAACAGCCCCAGTGTTGAGTCTTTGTGGAAATAAGTAGCTTTAAGAAAAGAAAAAAATGCAATAGTCTATGCACCTAAAAGGAACCAGGTATGCATGATTACTTTTAGAGTTTTTTTCTAGGAAAATTTTGGTCAACGCTTATTTTAGCTGAACACACTTTTCTGTCCTTAGATAAAAGGTGACCGTAATATATGACCCAATCAGGAAATGTCTGTTGGGGTTTTCAGTGGATATGTACTTAAAAAAAGCACATACTGCCAGGTTCATCCCAAACAAAAAAAAACAAAACAAAACAAAAAACAACCAAATGCTTGAGACTGCTATCAAGAATTTTTTTCATGGCACTGACTTTACTATCTATACTGTATATCCAAATCTCAGTAACCATGACTCTAGTGCTTGTGAACTCTAACTTCATCTTCTTAAGGGTATTAAAACCTAGTTGCATTTTTTAAAAAAACCTTATGGCACTGATGAGCCATTTCATTTTGTCATTATCCCTCAGTGTTCTGGAAAAATCCAGAACATCTATTTCCATTTAATAGACATTGAACAGCTCAACCTTTTTTGATGACTCATTAGGTTATTGCAACTCTGCACTCTTTTTTTGAAAAACTAGACTCCCAAAAAGTTGTTTATACAGGTCTTTATCTCTCCCCAGTGTAGATGCATGTAAAAGACATTGCACATTTTTGTGTCACCTGATTTTCAAAAAACCCATTTTTCAAACAACCTAACAGATGTCTGTCTTTTCCCCTCTAATTACATTCCTTTAGCATCAGCAGCAAAGCTGTATCTCTTTTAGCTCTCAGGAAAGTAAATAACTGTAGACTCTAAGAAGTTACTATATAGTGACAAGATAAATGCTGACATATTAATGGAAATTACTGCAGATGTTTTTTATTTGTGCTTTAAATGGGTTACTGTTAATGACAGCAAAATTAAATGTTCATTTGGCCAAAGCAGAGAACATGTACATAGTTTTTTTGTTTGGTTTTTTTTTGTTGTTGGTTTTTTTGGTTTTTTTTCCCAGTGATCAGCTGCTAGTCTGAAAGAGGAGAAATTGAGGTTTTAGACACGGTTCCAGAAACCACATTGCAAGGTAAAATGGCATGGAGATGGACAGCATCAAAGTGCTTTAGTCATCCGCAGTATTCAACAGCCAGAAAGTTTTCAGAGGAGTGATTAGCTATTGCAGTCTTTAAAGCAAAAAAATTATTAATGACTTCCAATCTTTCAATTAGTATAAAGATGGACTTTCCACTGTGTTTTGAAACTGCAGGGTACCAAACTCCATAAGCAACCTCTTCTTTCAACGTGGGACAAGTGAGAAGAAATGTCACATCTGAAGCATTTAAACTCATTTTAAGGCCCTCATATCTCTTTCTTCCCAGAAAATAGTCCAATATTGCCTTTTACATGCTCATTCTTTCATCATCTTGCCTGTAAATTTTTTATTCATTTTCTCCCAAACCTGATAGCATCCTGGTTTTACATACCAAATATTTCTCTCAGCCCTTTGCCCTTAGAGCAGGGCTTGGTGAGACCAAAGGTTCACCTTAAGTCTGTTTATTGTTGCATGACACAAGTGGCTGACAAAGGACAGGTAACATCAAAGGAAATAACATACAATACTTGCCACTAATTTCATTCCAGTCTCTGGATATTTTTGTTACAGAATCATAGAATAAGCTGAGTTGGAAGAGACCTATCAGGATCATAGAGCCCAACTCCTGGCCCTGCACAGGGCACACCAAAAAAGCTGTCATGTACCTGACAACATTGTCCAGATGTGCATTGAACTCAGGTTGGTGCTGTGGCCACTTCCCTGGGGAGCATGTTCCAGTGCCCAACCACCCTCTGGGTGAAGAACCTTTTTCTGATATCACACCTAAATCTTCTCTGACACAGCTTCAGGTCCTGAGCATTCCCTCAGGTCTTGCCACTGGTCATAAGAAAGAAGAGATCGGTACCTACCCCTCCACTTTCCCTCATGAGTAAGTAATAGACTGCAGTGGGGTCTCTCTCAGTCTCCTCCAGGCTGAACAAGCCAAGTTGCCTCAGCTGCTCCTCATGAGAATTCTCCTCCAGACCCTTCACCATACTTGTTGTCCTTCTCTGGATGCTCTAATAGCTTCATGTCTTTTTTGTATTGTGGCAGCCAAAACTGTCCCCAGGACTCCAGGTGAGGCCACCCCAGTGCAGAGCAGAGCAGAGCAGAGCAGAGCAGAGCAGGACAATCCCCTCCCTTGCCTGGCTGGCAATGCTGTGCCTGATGCACGCCAGGGCACTGTTGGCTCTCCTGAATGCCAGGGCACTGCTCACTCAGATTCCCCAGGTCCCTTTCCACAGCACTGTTCTCCAGCCTCTTGTGTCTGTGCACACAGCCAGGGTTGCTCCATCCCAGGTGCAGAATCCAGTACTTCCCCTTGTTGAATTTCACATGGTTGGTGGTTGCCCTTCTCTCTAATTTGCTGAGGTCTCTCTGCAGGTCCTCTCTGCCCTTGAGGGAATTGACAGCTCCTTCCAGTTAAGTGTCATCAGAAAACTTAGTATTCCTTCAAGTCCTGTGTCCAGGTCATTAATAAAGATGCTGAAGAGGACCAGGCTGAGGCTGGAGCCCTGCAGAACCCCACTAGTGACAGGTCACCAGTCTGATGTCACTCCATTCACTATAACCCTTTGTACCCAGCCCATGAGCCAGTTGCTCACCCATCACACACTGTGTTTATCCAGCTGTGGGCTGAACATTTTGTCCTGGAGGATATTGTGAGACAATATTGAAAACTTTGCTAAGTCCAAAGAGATTACATCAAGTAGCTTTTCTAGATCAACTGAGTTACCCTCTTATAGAAGGAAGCCAAGTTCAACAAGCAGGACTTCCCCCTCACGAAGCTGTACTGGCTGTGACCAATGACTGAGTTGTCCGCCAGGTGTTTTTCAGTACCTCCCAGAATAATTTTTTCCATTATTTTCCTGGGCACTGAAGTGGGACTGACAGATATGTAGTTTCCAGGGTCCTCCTTCTCGCCCTTCTTGAAAACTGGGACAACACTATTAACGCATTAAGGGAAATCAGGCTACTTCTAATCCTTTCAAGGCATCGTAGGTGCAATGGGGATGTTGAACGTGAAATTGGTGAAGAGATAAGAAAGGAGATTTTTTGTGAATTAATGCATGACCATGCTGTTCTGTTCCTTTCCCCCTGGCAAATGGGGGCAAAAGTGCTGCCAGCTATGGGACTTAATGTAACTGCATTCTCTTTTATGTCTGCTTCATCACTCTTCTTTCCAAAATTACAGTTTCCTTCTCAAGGAAACAATGAACAGCACCGAAGATAGCATGTGATGAATGGAATGATAGTGAAACACTGTGGTTATGACACTGATCTCACTGCTTCTAATATTTTCATTGTTGTCACCATTCATCTTTCTTCCTTTAGAATGTTTTTCTTCTCTGTTTACTGATTTCTTCAGTGATCAAGCACTTCAAGTCCAGTACATTTACTCATTAATTTCCATGTGGCACTCAGTGTATTTTAGAAAGCAACAAATCTAGGGACATGTGAAGGTTTGTTTAGTTACAACTCCATTTCCTCCATGTAACTTTTTTCTACACTTATCAGTTTTATTTTTAGTAGTGAAGACAATGAATAGTAAATTCAGCACAGACTTGGACCCTGCCACAAGTCTTCACTCACCTTTATTGCAGCTAGGAAGGGTCCATTATCTAAACTGCTGGTAAAGAGTAGGAAACCTCCCTGTTGCTTAGCAATATCATAGCTAAGTTCTCATTTTTACACATACAGGAGATTCCCATAATGGAGTTTGTTCTTCATCTGAAATAAATTTCAGTTATACTCTTACCTTCAGATTAGAGGGGAAAGGCTACCAGGAAGTCATTTCTGTGCATGCAAAATATTTTCATAATTTGTTTTTGAATACAAGTAGGAAAATACAAGTAAATAAGACCTTAGGAAACAAGAAAAAGTTAAATCATTTTCAGTAGCACTGTTGAAAAAATTCCTTCTAGTTCCACTTTAAAATTCTTCTTCAAAAAATGTGATTATAAAGGAGTCAGTTCAGCGTAGTCAGACAATAGGCTACAGCTTTTCACCTAACCATTTTAACATCATGCTGTTGGTTAATTTGTCTGTTGTTTCATCCTCTGGAAAGGAATAGCACTTCTGCATTTTGATCTGCTCAGTAACTTATATTTCAAGGTTACATAGGGGGATCTGCCAAGCAGTATCATGAAATAGCTTACTTTTTTCTACAAGAGCATTACCAAAATGATGGTTTTAAGGAAAAAAAAAAAATATATATATACAGTCAGGATGGCCATGTTTACAAAAACACCAAAAAAAACCCCAAGAAAAAAAGTCAAAATAATATTCCAGATGGTTTGCATACCTGCTACTGTTTTTCTATAAATGACAATTAATGGATTATGTGAAAAGCAAATTTGATTTTCATAGGAACTTGTCAAGCTCCTAAATTCTTTTACCAGCTTTCCAACAAAGGTCAACACAAAATATGTCATCAAATATGAAATCTTTAACAATCAGCATTAGAAGAAATATAGTCCATGTATACATTTTTGCCTCTTCTAAGGCCTATTCCTTCTTCGTGTACATTCAGTTGTGTTTCCAACAGTATTCCTGTTCCTGAGCATTCCTCAGGAGGAAAATATCACAGTTGGTGATTATTATGGACATATTGGACCGACTAGATACCTAAAAAAAACCCCTGATAATGCAGTGAGGAGACAGGGATAGATGCAACTATTAAAGTGAAAGAAGAAATATCTATTGCCCAACTTCTATATTAGAAACTTTCTTAATAATTTGGAGAGGTGGACTTGAAGGAATGAAGAAAAACCCTCACATCCTCACCTGAACTTCATTTTTAAAAATGTTGAGACTAAGCATCGGGAGGTAAAAAAAGTATCATTTTTTTCTTTTTCTGCTTAATATCTGAAGGACAGAGACCAGCAATGCTCATTCAGTATGCTATAGCCAAATTACACTTATTTGAAACAAGGCAGCAATTCGAAAAGCCAGCAGCGAATTCTCACCGCCATGGATGTCAGCAGAAATATGTTTTCATTTACATTTTTCAGCTACTCTTATTGAAAAGAGTATTAAATAAATATAAGAAGGGAATCAGTGGCCAAGTGTGCTGAATTGTATATTCACCATAGCTAAATGTGCTAAATGTTTGATGAAGGATATAAATAATTAGTAACATACACACACATTTAAAAAGTTTCTTTTGCTCAGGCATGCATATACCTAACATCCGAGTTTGTCATGGCACAATGTGCTCTCTTTGCTATTTCCCTTTCTTAGCCCTTTATGTGGCTAACCAGGGGACCATGTCCTGTTCCTGTGCCTGTCAAAGAAGCAATGACCCATCATTTCACTGTATCCTCTTTAATTCCTTCAATTATAGCATGGAGCTATTGACTCTCTAACTGTTCACTGGGACTTGTATGTAGGGGAACACAACATAATCCATTCATACATCACTATTAATGTCATTCTTGCATAGACATAACACCATACACTTATTTCCCAAGCTCTCTTCGTTTGCCTGCACACAATCACTCTCTAAGGCATTGTTAATCACATCAGGCCTGGATTGAGAAAATATAAGGAAATTCTTTTGATTATAAAAGAGATATATATGTATCTATGCATATCCTTAGATACTCATAGAATTGATACTACAAAATTCACTACCACATAGCATGCCGATATCCTGGCCAGCAGTATATTTTAAGGACTCAGATAAAAGAGACTTGTACACATGAAAACATTAGAGGTACGCTTTAGCACAGGCACTTAAAATAGGGAATCTATCATGTGTTTAGTCGAGCAATCTTTATATTCAGCTCGCAATGCAAAAGCTAACTAAACTGCATAAATGTCTTTGAACATCTTAAAGACTCTAAGAAAGCTGCATATTTACCATAATTTACTCATTTACTAACCATGAGTTACTATCACCTTGATCTGGCAATGATAGTTTTAAAGATAAAAAGGACCCTTCTTAAATATTCTGTTTCAGTTTGTTTTATTTTGCTTTGAATTTACCTATTCCAGAAATTGCACTTGAAAATAACTCTAAGAGTTCTAATAAACTAGGCTTAAGAAAAGGACCCCCCCAAGTGATGAATTTGACTGAAAGTTCTCAAAATGAAAAAAAAAATTAAATGCTACTTTTCCTTTTTTTCCCTATTGACATGACAGAGTCAGGATATACTCTGATTAAAGACAAATAAGGATATGGTATACAAAGGATGTATGATTGTTACCAAGAACGCTTTTCCTCCCCCCCTTTATTTTCCTTGCCTTCAGCTGAAATAGGTTGCTCTTCATCAGTTAGACTACTCTAAGAGAACACCTGATCCTGTAAGCAGTAAGAGACATTTCACGTGCAAGGAACAAGTTTAACACCTTCCCATCCTGAATGCAAAAGATTAATTACGTCTACAGGGACCGCGATTAGAAAGGTCTCAGTGCAATAATAGCAATAATTTTATACAGATACACACAGAGTTTGTCAGTGAGAGTTACTTCTTATATATTTCCAATCACAGAAGATGGTTGGAGATATTGTTCATTCTTTCAGGTGAGAAAAGTGAAGTGAATGAAATGTGACCAGTTCTATAACCACTCTCACACTTGGGAAAAAATATAAATCCCTTAATTTCTTTTTCTGCCTGAACTCAAACAAAAAGCCAATCATGAAGGTTACACTGAAACACAGAATGCAATCACTACTTACCTGTCTGTATGCAACCAGATAGTAAACATCAAAAGCTTTTGGAAAGGTTAAAATTCCTCAGAGGATTTTTACCTCAGTGTGTAGATCTAAAAATCAAAGCTCATGGCTGGATCATTTTATAATTTTGAATCATAAGAGAATGAAAAATAGTTTCAAAACAAAAAAACATGGGGGAAGTGAACAGATGGATAACCACCATCTTATTGGACTGCTACTGCTACTCTAACAGGGTGTCAGGTCATATTCTGACTCTGCCAGTTTAAAACAATGTTTTTTCCTGCTTTTATTTCTAATTTTCCTAATAAATTGTTATTCTGACTTGGTGTTTCCCACTGGTTTGTTTTTTTCAAACCAGAAAATTCATGAATAGGCTCAGTGCTTTGAAAAGATCATGGAGTTTGCTCATGCCTTAGGGAAGCCATTTCACATCTGAAGGACATTTGTGAAGATCAGAAGAAAGTAAACAACAAAGTATGTCTATTTCTAGACAGTCAGAATATACCATAAGTAAGCAGCAAAATTTCATATGAAGATTGGTGAACATGGCAAAAAGCAAAGACGGGCATGTGTAACTAGAGACAAGCATCCAATTACCAAATTTCTAGCTTTCATCAATGTCTCAGAGTGCAATGTCCCCAAAATATTTCTTTCTCCCTAATTCAAGAAGTGTCCAATTTATTACAAAAAAGATGCAATAACAGGGATAGTTTTAAAATGTGGCCAACAGCATCTGTGATTTTCTCGATCCCCTGGAGGATTTTTTCTTATTCAACTTAATCCATTCCCCCCTGTCAAGTGGTCTGGGACTAATTTGAAGCAAACCCTCAGCCATTATTAGCACAAAATAATTTAACACCATAGGTGGAACATCTTACTTACACCACTGTGTCCGCCCTGAGGCCTGGACATCCACACAATGCAAACCATACTCTAATCTTAGCAATATCACATAACTCTTGGCTTCCAGAAATGCCAAACAGTAGCACACCACAGAGTCTCAGAGCGTCCCTCCCAATCAGTAATATATGACAATAGAAATGAGACTGTTAGAAACTTTAGAAGTTTTGGTATTAATTCAAAAAGATTTCAACATGTTTAGCATTCATAGAATGTTTTCTTCAAACCTTCTAAGAAATAAGTTCATAAAAGCCAGTGAACAAATTGTTATATTGTTTCTTTTTCTGTAAAATATGCTTTAAAATACAGAAAAGCTGTCAGGTTAATATGTTTCAGATTACAAACAGCTAACACAGAAAAACCATGTCCCCCTCACTCCACAAACAAATATCTTCATGTATCTGAATTTATTCTCTTGCGTGTTTTCTGAGAATTTTGAAGATAAGGAGAAACCTCCTAATGCACAATTATGTCCATATCTATCTATGAAATATGCCACACATGTTAAAGAAAGGTATTTAGTCTTCATGTGGTACAAAATTTTGCCTCTGCTTTGTAGATAGTTGTGCTTTAGGAGTAGTCCTCTGACACATTTCATCTATTCGAATTCTGTGCATTTGCATATGCACTTCTAACTTATTCATTGTCCTCAGGGGACAGAAAACCCCCTGAAACTTTCACAAGTTCATCAGATCTTTTGAGTAACTTCAAAGACTTTCGATCTTACAAGCTTCTTTGGTTTTATGGGATAAATTCAGGGATCATTTAATCTAAACACCTGTTTCTAAAAACACCTGAAAAATGGTGTGCTAGATGCAGTGCAAAGTTCTATAAATTAGAAATTTCTTACATTATCCTTGGTATGCAGCATATGCATAGTAGCTTAAAAATACTATTTATTTTATGATATCTTATTCACACCATTGCTTGTAGGTTTTTCCTCCTAATCCTCTGAAAGACTAACTCCATCTTTTTCCAGGACAATGCCTTTGAAGCATGGAGTAAGTTACACTCTTCCCTATAATTAGCATTCTAATTGCAATATATGCAATTTGCATGAGTAATGTGTCCTGACATTCTGTCTCCTGATAGCATCAGATGATCTCAAAGAGGAAAAAACAGATACATACTGGAAGAAATTAATGTAATTCTCTATCTGATAATTTTTTAATAGATGGAAATATATTATTGAGTGATCTCTTGAAGCCCCTAGAAAACAACAAATGTATCTTGAATATAGTGTTTTTCAAATGGACCCAAAAGTTAGGCTTCTGATATCTGCCTTCCTCTTCCCTCCTTTGGAACTCAAGACATGTTTCAGCTCTCCATCATATGAACAAAACAAGTAATAAAGAAACTGTGACAAGATACATGTTCACTGTACAAGAGAAACTATGATTCATCTGAAAACAGCTGTATAGGTGTTCCATTTATCTTTCAGGTGCTTTAAAATACCTAGTTCTTGAGGAATGGAAGTCAATCAGATTGCATGTAGAGATTTGTGACCTGAAGCAGCCCTTGCAGTTCAAGGACAAACATTAATATTTTAAGAAAATTTGCCTTTTGTTTAAGATTTTGAACAACAGAAAAAAAAAACCCAGAAGCAACNCATGAATACAGAGAAAAATAGACTTCAACTTCCACAGTACATATTCTCTAATCCATATCTTTTATGTTATTCTTGAAAAGAGCTGAAATCTGTTTTCTTCTGACATCCATTCCATCTACTCTTCCCACAGACCTTTGTAAAGGTAATGCAGACTTGATTTTCTACTAAATTTGTTGCAATATAATGTGCCATCAATTCATGACCATGCTCCTTAGAGCCTGGACCTGGATTTCTTAAACCAAAGAATTTTCACTGCCCATTGGCTTCGCAGATCTACCATATATTGTCTTTATTATCTATTCATAATCTATGAAGTTAACTTTTACCAGTACTACATTTTCTATCCCATGCTTCTATGTTCTGATTTCTATTCATGAACTTTTTATCCTCCCTCTCAAGTAAGCATAACCAGTTCTGGTAAATATTCCCCCTATGCATACTTTTTCCATGCTTTTCACTTTTTAGTGATATCTAAAGTCCCCATATTAACAATCCATGACAAGGCATTTCTTTTGCAGCATTATCTCTTCTGGAGTTCCATGCCTGTTACAGAGCTAACTTGCCAAAACAAATAAAGCAAATTATGTTCAGCACACCCATGTGGTTTGCCTGTAG
This sequence comes from Erpornis zantholeuca, assembly GCA_013400515.1. NCBI lineage: Eukaryota > Metazoa > Chordata > Aves > Passeriformes > Timaliidae > Erpornis > Erpornis zantholeuca. The sequence goes on from VZTN01020658.1 coordinate 79,220, forward strand.
TGACAGCATAAGTCCTCATCTTTAAGC
>VZTN01020660.1:0-37753 GCA_013400515.1 Erpornis zantholeuca
CAGAGGAGGACAACAAAAATTATTAAAGAACTGGAAGCCATGTCATCTGAGGAGCAGCTGAGGACAGGGACTTAATGTAGTTTGGAGGGAAGGAGGCTGAGGCAACTTCACTGTTCTCTGCAGCTTCCTGAGAAGGGGAAGTGCAGAGGGTACCCAGTGCCAGCATGCATGGGAATGGCTCAAAGCTGCTTCCAACAGAAAGGATATAAGCAGAAACAGGATTTTAATTTATGTTTCTGACACTGTTTCAGAACAGATGTTCACAAGCATTATCACAATGTGCTGGTGTAGCCAGGAGCAGGTTAACGCAATCCTCAGTTTAGCTTGACAAACATCACTTGAAGTCTGGCAAAGTCAGAGCCAAAACATTGCAAATCCCCTACATCTTGTGGAGAGCCATTTACTATTGGGACTGCATGGGGAAAACAGATTTCTGTCTCGCTTCTGTGCCTCTGGTGGCAAGGAGTTAATGGCACCATTTCTATCTAACACAGTTGCTCCGAACTTCAACCCTTGAGGCAAATTTGCCCATAGAGTTTCTTGGAATATTATGAATTGTGGGCTGTTTATCTTCCTGGTGAGTGCCCTTCACCCAGGCTCCCTCTGGAGAGAGTGAACATGATGGTCTGTAAACACCATTCCTTCATAGGACATATTTGTTTTGACCACACATCCTTCCTGGAGCCTGCCATATAGAATAACCCAAACAAGGGAACTGCCTGGAGCCAAAAGAAGGCTGTCAGGTGAACTCAGTTTCCTTCAAATCAGAGGCAGACACGGGGTCAACCCACAGATAATACAAGAGTCTTGAAAATATGTTACTGATATTGAAAAAAAAACCCTGAGAATTATCTCTAAAGTATTAACCTTTACCAGAAACAATAACTCACTGATGAACAAAGAAGGCTCTTTCTAGGAAAAAAAACCTCAAAAGTTTTAAGAATGTGATTTTTCTCTGTTTGATAATGCATTTTTTATGTATGAATTTGTATTTTGGCATTCAAAATATCCAACCCCCAAACATTCCCCCACCTACTTTATTTTTATTTTTTTCTCTTCTTAAAAATTATTTTTATTTTTAGCCTTGGAGGAGGAAGAACAATAACCCATGTCATGTACTACTTTGGATGTAAAAGTTGAAACAATTTGGGTTTATAAACAGAGGTCAAGCAGTCCCTGTTTCCTGAAGAGTGAGAATGAGGGTTGGTAAAAGTCACACATAAAAAGGAGTAATGCTTGGTGTTTTCCAAATTATAACATACCTTGATAACACACTTACAAAGCACACTTTTTGCCTTCCATAACTTGCTCTGCCATGGCTCTTGAGTAGTGATGCTGATGCCTTAGGTTTTAACTTTTATATTTTTCAAATCCTGTACTGCTTAGTGTAACTCTGAAGTTTCCTGTAGCTTGTTAAGTGCTGTTCTCTTATGCTAAGATAGACATAACAAAGCCTCTCCAGCTTGGTCTCCAAGGACACCCAGACCATCCTAGGCCCAAGAACTGTAAACCATCATCTTGGGGAGAGGGGGGCAAGCTTGGTCAAATTCCATCCTTGGCTGGGTTCTGGTTGGTGAATTGATGCTGATATCAAAGTGTGAAGAACTCGTGACCTGTCATTGTCCATTTTGGGATACACTGAGGCAGGACCCTCTGGAGCTCAGAGTGTACCACTGAAGGCCTTTCAAATAAATCCCTCCTTTATTCCTTTATTCCTGTCTAGTCTCTGTTTCCAGGTAGCCATTTAAGGCATCAATGCATGACAAGCACTCTTGTGCTTGCCTCATGCTTGTGTTGCCCACATGGAATGCTGAAAAGTGGGAGCTCCTCATGGGGCTGCAAGCCTGGAGCCCTTCCAAGCCCAGGCTGTTTTGCACTAGCAAGAACCCCTGGAGAAATGGAGCCAAGGGAAGAGCAGAGCTCACTCCTTCTCTAAGTCTGCCATGAGCCAGAGGGCCGGAGACAGCCAGGGCACGGGCATTGCCTCGGAGGCACAAGTGCAGCAGGCAGGAACAGAGTTGGAAAGGCCCAGAGGAGCCCTGGCAAGGAGCTGTGCTCCATGACACACAGGACAACAAGCAACCCTTGGGGGCCACCCTGGGAGCCTAGAAAGTTGCCTTTGCCCAGATGTGGGGCACAAGGGTCACCTTTGTGGGGCATAAACAGCAGGCAGCAACCTGGTCAAAAGGGACTCTAGAAGCCCTGACCAGTGGTTATGCTTGATGCTGCAGAGGAAGGCAAAAAAGCCACAGAACACTGTGGCAATCTGTCCCACAGGAAAATTCTTTCCTGCTCTCAGCATTGGTTCAGGCTATTCTTTAGGTATGTGAGTAAGACCTGCCTCATTGTCCCACAGGTTGATGACACATCCCAGGAGGTGTCTAACCCTATTCTGCCTCAACCTGGAGCTGTCTCAGGGCCTTGTGAAAGGGGCCACACTCAAATGGATGCTGAACTAGCACATCCTGAAACAATTAGCTCTGGATGTACTATTTGGATTCCCATACTGTTCTGTATCTTGCAATAATCCAGACTGGAAGTAACAACTTCCTATATAATTGGCACTGAGTGCCACATCAAAATAAAATAAATAGTCACATCTTTTAGCCACTGTAGGTGGAATTTTTTTTGGAAGTGCAAATGAGATTTGATTTCTTTGTTTAGTTTTCAACTATGGCTAGTGATGGCCTGATCTGAGATTTATGTCTCACTTCAAACATTTTGCTATGGCCTGCTGTTACATAGCAGGGCACTTTAGTATGAGGGTTTTCAGTACAAAGCAGGGGCTGTTTACTGCACTGGAGTGCAGCGATTCTGTTCATGCCCTCGGGTTCAGGCAGCCCTAAGTTCACTGTTCTGCTCAAGACACCTGACCAAACACACACCACGTGTGTCCCCCTCCTCTTCAGCCCTTTGCCAGCCATGTTTCGGGCAGCTGCTGTAGAAATAAAGGAGGAAGCTTTAATGATGTATTGTGCTTGGCCACCCTTGCCTGGTGCATTTGGCTGGCAGGGATATGTTTCACGGTCAAGGCAATATCCAACATTTCCTTCTGCTATTTAAAAAGATCATCTGGAGGCAGAGATTTTGTTAGTGAGCAACACATGACATCATGCTAGAGCTGCTCTAATATAGGCAACATTAGCCCCATTTGAAGTACAAAAATGCTTTGCTTCCTGTGGTTTAACTTTTGTGATTGCCCATTTCACAAGTCCAGCTCGGGTGCCTCAGTGATGGGAGAGGCAGCACCTGTATGGGAACATGTCCTGCCTTGCTTCATTTGCCCTCTGATTATTACTCCTAATGTTTCCCATGGGGACCATCAGTCCTTTTCATCCACATCTGTAAGGGTGAGACTGTTGGAACAAATAATACTAAGGGCAATATCATTTTGGCAGTGTGAGCTAGCACAAGGTGGAAATTAAATGGAAGGGAGCTGGGTGCTTTCAATGTCCAAATTCAGCAGCTCTGTTAAGAAAACTTTTCTTGGAAATGAAGGAACAGGGTCATAAGTGCCGACTGTTTATTTCCACCAGCTAGAGATTATTTCACGCCTGATCTATTCACTTCATTGGGAGGTGCAAATATTTGGTACTTCCCTGAAGCAAGTGTGAAAGGTCAAATCCATCCAAGGCCTCCTTCCTTCTGCAGGGCACCAAAAAGCCATGCACTGCAGGGCCATCAGGCACTGACTGAACAGCATCTGTGTGAGCAAAATCTGTGAGTGCCCTGTCAGACTGGTCAGGTCTTTCAGGGGTTTGTATTGCCCAAAAAGAAATGCTGATGTTTAGGAATCTCTGAATTTGGATTTGGTCTCTCATAATTAAGGTCCTTTCTATAAATTGATAAAACAGGCTGAGAAGTGGCAGGCAAATGTAGGTCTCCACCTTCTTCCTTTCTCTCTCCCCCCACCCCTGCTTTTCTTTGGGGTTTGGTTGTTTCTTTGGTTTTGTTTTTTGGGCTACTGCTCTGATGGCATACTTTAATTTTGCCTTATCTCTTTTTTTTTTTTTTTTACCTTGCTCTATTATTGCTGTTTTTCTCCCATTCTCACCCACATAAAATATGAACTTCACAGATTTCTGAATGAGATTTCCAATCTAGGATGTCCTGGCAAGCTGGAAACAGGGAAAAATGTCTTCAGTTCAGGTAAGCTTTCTCCCGTTGTAAGGGACAATGCCTGCTGCTCATAGCCTGCTCTGTGTTCAAGCAAGCGCATTTGACGAAACAAAAGATTCAGAACAGATCCTGTGCTGGCATAACACATCATATTTCTTTGGAAATCTGCAGAGTACTGAGCCAACACATAAGTAAAGAAACCCGATTCCTTTGACAGGACTGGGTCTGCAGGAAGAGGCAATATCTTTAATTAGCAGAATTGGTATGGTTGCAAAAGTAGCCAGCTTTAGGCAAGAGCTCCTCTTCAAGCTTACAAGAAAGTAGCTTCTTTCAAAGCTGAATGCTAGTTGAGAGGGATTTTTTCAGTTTAGTCCTTCTAACAAGCTGCATTATTTATTTACTTTAAAGTAGAAGTTCTGAGGCTGAAAAACTTGCTATTAAAGCTGCAGATTGCTTTATAGATACAGCGTTTGTTTCACAACAAATCTTTGGAACTTTCTACATAGTATTTCTTGAATTCAAAGTCAACATTTTCTGACAATAACTTTTACATCATTTCTTTAAAAGACTGCTGGGAGAAAACATCTGGTTTTCTGTCTCTCTATGAAGCAACTGCTCAAGAATGAGTTATGGTCATGCATACAGCATTTATTACAGGATCTTTAATAAAGTAAAAGCAACGTGGGCTGCCCAGCATAGTTCCCCATCTCCTTTGGAGAGATGTGGTGTGTTTCTTGGGGTTGTCTACAGATTCTGCAGAATCCAGACTTTTAACACTCATCATAGTTGGTAGTCACTTGGGCCACCAGTAAGGGTATCTCTTCTGTCACTTGTCATTACTTTCAGCATTTCCACCTCCTGTACTCTTTCCAGTGCAAACTCCTGCCAACATCAAGAATGTCTTCCTTTATACCAGTCACTGATTATGAGGTATTGCAGCAATAAACAAGGGCTGCTACAAGGCATCAAGACTGAGGTAAAAAAACCCCAAACTCAACATACATATGAAAAATTGCCCCATCCAACTAACAGAAGCAGTGCTCATACAAAGAAGAAAGGAAACAGGTGAAGAAGCCAGGTAAAAACATTAATTTCAAAATGGCATGGCAATGGAAAGACAGGAGGGGCTTTTCCCACAGCTTTAAAAGCCCTATAGGAAAGCAGAGAAGACCTGCCTGTCCCGTGTGTGGCTACGGGGAGGTCCCTGACAGACCTGTAGAATGAAGATGGGACAGTCTGAACAGGACTGATGGAACAGGCTGAAGGGCACTGTCTGACCCCCCAGGGGCTGTCACAGGCTGCTGGACTGGGCAGGTGGCACGAGGACAAACCCCCACCAAACAGGCTGGGACAGCAGTGGCAGAGGTGATGGGAGCGGGCATGCATTCTCCATGGAAAACAAAACTGAGTCACTTGCCTGGCCTGAAGGATAATTTTAGTGCAGAGGGTGAAACCCAAGCCTCTCCTTCAGCATGACATGGGCTGTGACGTAGAGCTGGCAATTCAGCTGCTGCTGTTTCAGGAACGTCAAAGTGGTTTATCAGCCCAGAGCAAGAGTGGGAAAAACCCTGGCGGGGAGCAGGGTGAGCCCAGCAGGTTTTCCTTTCATTTCCTCTCCTTCCCTTTTGCTCACGAGCCCCTTGGCCTGGCGTCATGGAAGCCTGAGCTGAGCCCAATTAATGGTGACGGCCGGGTGCTGAGAGCATGAGCAACGCCCTCGTGCACGGAGCGAGCACGCAGGGGCACAAGGGTAAGCCCAGACGTGTCACACACACACGTAATTTCATTACACACTGCAAGGCAGGGGCTGGGAACCCTCCATGACATCGGTGCTACTGCACCAATGCCTCCAGGCTTTGGCCCCACTGGCTGAGGCTGTGATGTTGGCCCAGAGTTATCAGACACAGGAAGGCAAGAGCAGGCGGAAAGCAGAATTATTGCTCCCACCTTGCAGAGTGGGAAAGAAAGGAGTCTGAAGTAGATTCCTATGGATGTAGTGGTGAGAAGATTAATTCTTCAGTCTTCAAAGGCAGCAGGCAGCACCCTTTTAAAGGCACACACATTCTTGTAGATAAACAGGTAGTCATCAGTCATGCACTCACACCTGCAAAATGTGTGATTCTGGGCTCTTTGTCTTTTTTTCAAACAAAATGTCATTCTGCAGCTATGTGCATCACTTCATTCAGTATGCAGTTTTGGGCTCTACGTTGAAATAGCCATACCAAACCACATGGATCTTTACCCTGGAGCGTGTTAAACCAGTAAGCATTCAAAAGTAGTGTTTGGAAATTTATCCTAGCATCTTCAGAGGAGCACTGCACTTGAGATAGAACTGCTGTCAAAATAAAGAAGCCAGGTCCAGCTCAGATCCATCAGGTATTTAGATGCTGAACTCTGAAATACTGAAATAAATGCAAGTGAGTGCTGCAAACAGAGTTTGGAAGTGGACTTCACTGACTTGAGGAAGTAAAGGGTGATGGGAAAAGAGATGCAAGACTGCAAGTGGAAGCAGTAAGATGAAATGAACTTCAAGGTGAGATATACGCTGATTCTGTTCGTGTCCCAAAATTATAACACCATACTGTTTAGAGATTTCTTGACTAAAATTGCCTTTGACAATGGATTATTGTGTTTCTTCCTATGTTCTTCATGAAAGTTGGCATTCCCTGGTAAATGGCAGCACTTCTATGGTGTGCAGCATGGCTTGAGGCAGCAAAATCTGTCCCTAACACTGGAGTTAAGCAAACTGTTAAAATAGGAACTGAACCAAATGCTCAGATCTCCTCCCCAAACTAAAACTAAACCTCTCTTTGAGGTTCAGGAATGTTTGGTTAACTTTAAATAAAACAATGTTGTGCTTCTACACATCCTGCTTTCAGAGAAGACTCCAAGCAGAAACACAAAAATATGGCAGGCACCTATATGTTTGCACTATTTCTGGCCCAGCTAAAACCAGGAAACACTGGAAATCTCACAAAATCAGCTTTGCCTCACAGACTATCCAGCTACCAGGTTCTGTTGCTGTTACCCCATAGAATACAATCTAACTCATGTAATTTATCATTAATTTTTCACCAAGTAAGTGTGATAAACAAGTTTCCCAGACTATCAGACATATGAACCCCTCCCATTTTTATTCAATTGAGGCAGCATACTATATAGCTACCTTATATCCCTTTATGCTCCTTCTCATTGAGTCACTGGCATAGTGGCATGAAGACAAAATGTCTCTTGTTTTACAGGAAACAAACCAAAACACATTGTAACAAAGATAACAAAGCAGGCATATGCATGTTGTGCTTTATACTTGGTTTGTGGCTAATTTAAAGTACGTAATCCTAAATTTTACTGCTTGATATCTCTTTGACAACTCTCTGCACTGGATTTGTAGAGCATAAATATGAAGACAACAGCATTGCTTTAGAGGAGCATATTTAGCCGTGTAAAATTGCCCTGCATGTCAGGGCAAAATTTTTAAGGCACTTCTGTGTACCACATTTTTGCAAATTTGCAAATTCATATTTAAAGGAACATTTAATGTTATTGCTAGAAACTGTATCACTGTCAGCAAAACATAATACAGCCACCCTGATTACCCAGCTATCTGCTCGACCGCAACAAAGCCATCCCAAATGACTCAGTACCACAGCTTCATGCCTGCTAGCCAGATTTATTATATTTTCCAGATTCTAACAAGACACATATTAAGAAATGCATGTTAATCATTGTCCTAATGAGAACAATATGCAGTTAGCATTTAGAGTGTCACACAAAAAATACAGAAGGCGAGTCCAGAATAGATGCACATTAAATTCAAGGAAACCCAATCCTTCTTTCCCCTAACATGTTTCAGTGAAATGGCCTTCTCCAAGAGAAATTTTTTAATGAACTAGCTAAATTTTAACCAGTATGTATATGTGCCTTCATTAGGCATGGGGCAAAGTAAAATGCCATTCTGACCACAACTGTGAAAGAAAAACAACCACTGTCCCACTTGCTTACGTACAAAAAGCTATGAGCATATAAAGCACTAAAAGCCCGCCCAGCATCTCTCCACTGGGGACACCAAACTTCCCAGTGTTGCACTGTTTACAGCCAGATGAATTCTGGAGCAAACAACTACCCAACATGTGTAAGAGGACAAGAACCTGTCTTTAAATTTATTTGCAAATAATAAATAAAATGCATACTTTACAGAATAAACCAGTTAATCTCATTTGGTAAAAGTGCAAAACCTATCACACTTCTGAGAGTCTCAAAGGTGCATGAAGGTTTGGTTTGAAATTTCTAACCCAAAATACGTGCACTTGCTGCGCTTTTTTGGTCATGTGGAGATAATAAGCTTTGAGATGCCAATGAAACAGCAAATGAAAAAGGCATCAATGGAGTGGGTGCAAAAGAAAGCAAGATTGTCATGTCAGCTTAGATTGCAGTGCCTCACTGCCACAGCGCACAGAGGACATCTAAAACCTGTGCCTCCCATTCCTCCCTCCTGCCTCCCTACACAGGTCACAGGCTCTGTCTTTCACTCCACCCTGACCACCAGGCACTGTGTGAATGCTGATTCAGCCTTTACTGACTATGCACTAAGAACAGCTTTTCTTTTTTTCAAACCTCCCTGGAATTTTAAAGGTGTTTCCACACCCTGAGTAAAGACTTTTGAAAAGTTACAAAACATTAAAGCCGTTTAGAGTGCAGTACCTTTTAATCCCTTTGCATAGCTTAAAACTAGTATTGCCTTGAAAAGTGAGTGCCTTAAAACGTGACTGAAAAATGTCTCATCACACCCTACTGGAAGCCTTCTCCAAAAGGGTAGTAAATGCACAAAAACTTCAGCTGCTTTTGAAAGTGTACCTCTCCCTCCTTCTCTCCCTTTCACACCATTCTCCCAAGAAACAGAGAAGTATTTTTTGCATGTCAGCTAGCATTACATGAACAAAGCTACTCCAGTTTTTTTTCAGAAAGAACAAAAATTAGCTCCGAAATGAACTACCAGCTTCCTGAACAGCAGAAAGAAATAAAACCAACCAAAATAAAACATGAAGCAAAATAAAACCAAAAGAACAAGTTTCCACAATTTTGATGTATATTGTTTAAAATGGCATTTTTCAGTTATGGATGAGGTTTTATGCAAGTCATCTTTTCCTTCAAGTCTCCAGAAGTAACAACAAAATTTAGCTTTTTCTTCTAGACAGTACCATTACTACTGTCTGCTTATGCTTTGTCTTCCTGAAAAAATAAATAATGTAATCTTTGCAAAAGGAAAATCAACCTTAAATAAATAGTATCTAGAAATATTATCTTAATGGTAACTATATAATACTGCAAGTGCATCACTGAACAGATTAAGGTGATTTAAAGAGATCTTTTGTGTTACATATTTCACTCAGTTATATGCCTATGTTCTCTCTCAAGCGAAAACTTACAAATTCCAAAAAGAGCAACAATTAGCTTGAAAAATCAGCTTAGATGTCAATAACTGACTACTAATAACCATCCTCTCGGCTCACACGTGCTTGCCCAGGGCAGCCAGTGTCCATAATCAGCATTCATCTTTCATCCTCGTCGGCTGGGCTGTCTGGCAGGTGCTGGGTGGGGTGAACACGGAGGGGTCTGCGATGCCCGGATGGATGTCAAAGAAGCGAGTGGAGGTTGTCACGCTGTAGTTCCTGGTGTAGGTTTCCTGTACTGGGTAACAGTCTTTGACGGTGTAAACGCCGACCCAGGATTCCGCTGCAACCAAGCAGAAATGTGACTGCTTTAGGTGACAAGAAAAGATGAACGTGTCATGATGATGTCAGTCTCTTTTAACTCATTGCTTCTGTTTCACATTGTCTAGTCAGATCCTCATTATCATGTTATTTAAAAAAAATCCTATTCCTTTACAACATGTCTAGTGGTTGATTATCTCAAGACTACACTCAATGCTGATCTCCTTCAGGCATGTGATGTAGCAAGTCTGTCCCTTTTTTAACTTCAGTTTAATTCCACAATGTGCTAATCTCAGTGGTGTTCCCTCGCTCTCTTCCCCCTTGCTCTCTCTCATCACCTCTACCTTCTCCACTATGTTATTTAGGCAGTGGCAGTGACACCATTTTAGTGCTTTCCTTTGAATACCCTGATGCCTTAAGTTTTAACTTTTATATTTTTCAAATCCGGTACTGCTAGTGTAACTCTGAAGTTTCCTGTAGCTTGTTAAGTGCTGTTCTCTCATGCTAAGAAAGACATAAAAAATCCTCTAACTTGCTCTCCAAGGACACCCAGAACAAGAACTGTAAACCATCATCTTGGAAAGATGGGGGCAAGCTTAGGGGAAATTCCATCATTGTCTGTGTTGTGGTTGGTGAATTGATGCTGATATAAAAGTGTGAAGAACTCATGACCTGTCATTGTCCATTTTGGGATCCACTGCGGCAGGACCCTCTGGAGCACAAAGTGTACATCTGAAGGCCTTTCAAATAAATACCACCTTTATTCCTTTATTCTTGTCTAGTCTCTGTTTCCAGGTAGCCATTGAAGGCATCACCCTTTGCTTTTATCTCTTTTATTAACCTTACAGACACCTCCTCTTATCATTCTTTACCCCTTCAATCATACTCCATCCTGTTGTTTTATGCATTTCAGATCTCTTGACAGCAGAAACTCATGGTGTTAAAATTACCTACTGTGATCATAAATCAGTTCCTGTAATAAATTTTTCTAGTCCCAAGAACATTTATTCTCCCATCCAGCAGCAATCACACACATTTATTTTCAGTACTTCCAGTGTTGTGTCATATGCAGTACCACAACCACATTACCAGAAATAAAGAAATGGTGACAAGAAACACATATATACTATATCCAGAGAAAAGGGTGGCAGGCTGAGCAATATTTGAACATACCTCTTTAGTGCATGCTAGTATAGCAAAAACATTCTGACCTAATTAATATGGCTTTGAGTATACAGAAATTGAGGCACCTTTTACTCAACAAATCTTTCAGAATTTTGAATAAAAAATTATGGCAAAATATGATGCTACCAGAGCAGTCTGTATCTCCCCCCTAAGACTTTGATAATTGTAAAAGAAATGTAACTTCTAGAATCCAAACCAGTATTAGCTGAAACGTACATAGGTACTCTCAGGCATTATGTTCATAAATGATCATAAAGAAAAGCCCTGGAGATACAAAATAATACTGGATACAAATCACACATCATTAATTGAATGTATCTGGACATGAAGTTCCATAAAAATTGCAAAAATATCAGCTCTGAAAAAAGATATAATTCTTGGAGTGAGTGATAATTTGCCTCCTGCAGAATACTAGAGGATATGTTGACCTAATTACAGAGGTCTAATGATCTTATCCTTTATTCTCTACTTCACTTGTTTTGCTTTTATTCAAGAAAGAAGTATTTTCCTCTGGCTAAATGCTCAAGTTCATAACCAGCCTATATATTAGATGTCTATAACCATAAGTGTTGCATTAGCTGGATAGTCCCATAAACTTCACAGAGGTTTTAAAATTATTTTTATATTTGTCTGGGTCATCAATAAACCACAGATGAAACTGAAGCCAAAGTGCTAATAAATTGCCATGCATTAAAAATCTAACATATTGTACCTTGGAAAATTCAGCCTCCTTTCTTTTATGATGCAAGCGTTCAGCAGCCAAGTGCAGAACTAAGCCTTGTGAACAGACATTTCTTACCAATATAGAGGATAACAAAATTTAGGCACATATCAGGGCTGCAGTGGCTGCAGAACCATCTGTAGATAAACACTGACACCTGCTTTGTTTCTGTATATGCAGACTCTAGTTTGAGTGTGCCCCTAATTATAGTACTAATTCTTATCTAGATAAATTTTGGTTACGGGCTGCCAGATTCAGATGTTGTTGTTCAGAAATGATGCTGTTCCATGATTTATGATACAAAATACAATACAATAAAGTCCCTTGAACATATTTAATCCTGCTGAGATATTTTATTTTCCTCATAAAATGCATTGTTATTAAAATGATATTCTGTGCACGAGGCATTTCTCATTACTTCTTCCAGAGAACTTTAGAGAAATATGGAAAGCTGGGGTGAAAAACAAATCATTTTATTTTTCCCCGTGGAGCAGAGACACTGATTATTATTAAAATAAAACAAAAGCATGCACATACATTTCCTGGCTGGTTTTCTGTCAGACCATTCCTGTACCATAACTTCCTCTCCGGGTCCCCCAATGTAGTACTGATCTTCATAAGTTGAATTGGCAGGAATATCATATGGATCCCATGGCTCTTTCAGAGCAATCTTCGAGCAGAGCTTTGTAACTTGCTCAATCTGAAACATCACCGCATCTTTGTAGAGCAATATATATTCAAAGAACCTGAAACGTTAAGAAAAAAACAATTTTTATATATAGTCTTTTTCTATCCTAAGCAAGGAACATTGCTGATATGTAAGCTTGCCTTTGACTTCTCAGTATAAGAACATTTCCACTTGCATTAAACTTTGCCAAACTTTGAGAAAAGCTTACCAGTTGGGCTGAAATTTCCCATGCTGAAAGTTTGTCCCAGCTGATTCTTTCCAAAATAAATAAATCAGCCTGAACTGGTTCAGCCATTTCTGAGAACAACAGAACAACTTTTCTGAGAACAACTGAGAGAAAAACATGTTATTATTCCTAGTTTTGTTTTGGTTTTTTTTAATAACTGTTTCATTAAAAAGCTCTAGTGCCTCCATGTTTTGGAGAAAAGACTTAAAATTTTGGCAGGGGAAAAGTTTTTATTAAAAGTTGCCCAGATTTGGCTAAGTTATAAGCCTTTGAAAAAATCTGCTTGCATATGCTGGATAGATTCACTTCTCCATGAATGTGGTAGAGCTTTCCTATGTACTGGTTAGATGTGGCCATCCTCACAGATGTTTCTCCATGGCAACACACAGAGCTTAAGTGGGACATGGTGGTGAAGGGGGAAGTACATGGTCCCAAGTGCAGAACTGAGAGGGTCACCCTCCTAAAGGCACAGTTTCTTCTTTAAAGCCACCAGACCCAAAAAGAAGTGAAAAGAGAAAGCAGAGGAGCAAAACAGTAAGACAGAGAGGTGTGGAGCTCAATGAGCTTGAGAGGCTACAAGATGAAGTCAACAAAGTGGATAGTTAATAAGGATTTAAAATCAATCTTCTATTGAGTATGAAGTGACCAAGCCATGCTCTGAGGAGAGATGATAAACATTTATATGGACACTTTTAGCTGATACTCTCTACAGTGGTCTGGTCTGCCATCAGCACTGTGACATTGCTTCCATGCCTTTAAAAAGGAGGTGGCATGGTCCTTACCTTTTAACTGGCCACAAAACCAGAGAGAAACAGAAAATCAAAATAATCAGAAGTATCAGCTCATCTTGAATACTTAGCTGGAAACAGGAGAAGCCTAACTTCTCCAGGGTATTCTGCATCACCAATCAGCTGATAGGTAGTTCAAAGCACATCCCAAAGCATCATTATGTGTGCTCTGCATCTTTTGCAAAGGACTTATAGGGGTCACCTTCTAAACCCTCCAAACTCTGCATTCATTATTAGAGGCTTTCCTTGAACATCACAGCTTGAGAATTTGGCTACAGGGTACTGTTATGCAGTGAATCTAGAGAAAAGGAAGGGAACAGCTTTATCTTTCCATGTGTAATTACTTGCTTCATTCAGAACGCTGCCTCCATTTCCTGCAAAAGAAAAGGCCTGGGTGTCTTTGGACACAGATATCTTCTACTTCACAAATCTGATGCTAGTCTCCAACACTATTCATCCTGTGCCATCAGAAAGATGGGTAAACACTGGATAATTCATGTAATTGAACAGAAGATGCACAAAAGCAAGAGCAGACCTTTCTCTATTTCCTAACTCCTGCATGTTTGTCTTTGCAGTCCTCACATTCTTTTGGGGAGGAAGCAAAGTTTGCATAAAACGGGGTTGAAACCAATACAAATTAAATTCTAATTTTTGCACTACACAATTGCACCAGACAGCAATACCTTCACCCACCACTGATACAGTGGCATTCAAAGGTTGCATAATGAGAAGTGTCTCAGCATGGTTAAAAGCATCTGAGCAACATTCCCATCACTTCTTGAGAGGATCATTTATCCAGCATGCATTGAAACACAGGCAGGCTAAATGCCATTACCCAAACTGAATGGAGTGATGGAGAATATAAAATGGGACAAGGAAGCTGACATGATGTAAACTGGGGCCCATCATCTAACACACGACTGTGCAAAACATGGGATGTAGCTGCTCCCACTTTCCATGTGGGAGTCAGTCACTGGGAACTTCCCCCACACTGACAAGACTCACACAGGCTGACAACCTGCAAGGCCATAGATGACCTTCCCCAGGGCAAATCATTCTCCTGCCTGTAACTTAAAATGTTTCTGCTTCTGCCATGACTTTCTCCAACCTAAACTCGCCTGCCATTTTCTTAGTTAAAGGCCATATTTCTAAAGTCATGGGGCACTACGGAAGAATAAAGTGTCCTTACAAACTGTTTTCTTACATAAACCCTACCTGAGACCACATATGGACATACATAACTTTTATATCACATTTGATCCAGAGAAACACTCAAGAACTAAAATACATTTATTTATGTGCTTCCAATTAGAGTAATGACCCAACTACTCATCAGCTGGCTGTCCAGCAACTCCCATAAAAGTGGGATGGGAAATGCCTTACAGAGGAATCTATCACCATGTTTGAGACATCTGAGTGATAACATATTGATTTTGTAAAAGAACAGAAAGTCCTAGTGTATTACAAACTGCAGGGAATAAAAATTAAACTGTTTCTTTTTTATTTTAAACCCTCACTTAAAATTTAATTCACACAGAAATTTTACTTGCATTCTTAACAATCTTGCAGACATCAAGATGGGTGTTATGAAACAACAAACTAAATAAAAATGAGCAAAATCCAAACAAACCAAACTCAGCACCAATCATCTTTCTAGCACCCGTTCTGCAGAGTAAGAGGCTCCACCAGGTATATTTTTGGTTCTGGGAGAGGCACTGAACATATTGTAAGAGACACCAGTCCCACACCTTGATGTGCTGCTGGAATGAACTCTGCCTCTGTGGTGGCAGGCCCAGGAGAGGAGATCTGCAGAGAACATGGTTCTGCTCACTGTGCATCACAGCCCTGGGCAAGCAGGGGCAAGATTCTCACCGTCCTTGTTCAACCCAGATGTGCCTCACATCCAAGTTCTACAGAGAACTGCTCTGTGTCCTGGAAATAGCACAGAAACCTAAGATCACACAGGATCTGAGTTTAACAGCATATGAAAGGTGAATGGTTAAGTTGTTGTTTTATAAAAGTAAAGAATTTACCAGCCAAAATTAATAACAAAATGTGCACGAAAATAAAAATGATAATTTCGAAACAAAATATTTTAAAATAATAAATATTTTCCTCTTTTTGTTTTTAACCAGCCAAGTTCTAAGTATACTGCCTCTATTTGTTTTAGGTGCCTGAGATTTCATTGGCTTTTTAAAGGGAAGCACAGAGTCCTGAAAATAAGTCTTGGCAAAGAAACAGGAGAGGAAATTATTTTTAATTAGTTTGTTTTTTCAGAGAAATGTAACATATTTCCAGCCTGTAGCCACCTCTAATATTGTTTTTACAATAATTTAATTATTTAAGCTGTAACTTCAAGAAAGCCCCAACCTCAAACAAAGTTCCCAACTAGGCCTCAATTAGGCAGCTTGAAACAGATATGAAGAAGCTATTATCCTATGTGTCTGACTGATATTATTTCCCTTCCTTTCCTATCCTATTCCCCCCTACCCTGTCCTATGCCTCACCCCCTTGTACACTATGGGACTCTCTCATGATCCTTAATACTCCTTTTGTCTGTGCCTGAAAATGGATAAATTCCAGCATATAAAGACACACATGTTTTTGTTCCTATGCTTTACAGGATTTCTTACCTCTGGACCATATCCTGCACAAATAATTCCATTGATTTTGCTGGAAGCAATCATGTCAGATAGGTGGGATACAGGCGGGGTTCAGTACTTTCTTCTCCCGAGCTAAGGAAAGTATTTTTCTGAATAAGTATTTTTCTAAATAAAGAGAGTTTAATGCAAAGCCAGAATACCATGACCACACAATCAAAAGGTGAAGCACTTGTGTTAAGGACACACTGCAAGGGGTGGGTGTGCATCCAGATACTGTCCTACCTCTGAGATTCCTCATGAAATCTGGGGAGATAGAGGTCCCTCTCAGGACACAGCCCAGATAACACAAAGACCCACTCATGGACCCCCATAAAGGGGGCCTGAACCAATAAACTTGTCTTCTGAATTTTCTGAATAGCCATTTGCTGAATGGGTTATTGTTTTGCATGATAATAATGCAATTCAATACAGTGAACTATTTTTCGATGTTTGTCAGAAAAAAACACCATTAATGTTAAGACCATGCTACCAGCTCATTTTCAGATGCTCAGTCTGCATCCTGTGATGGGTCCTTCCCAGTTCTGAAGCATGCTAGCCTGCCCATCACCTAACACACCTGCCTGACTCCCAGGGTTTACTTCTGCACTTCCATGGGCTTCCTCCTGAGAGCCAAGCTGGGAAGAAAGGAGCTGCTTGCTGTCTGACTGCCTTTGTAGTGACTCAGAGGAGCAGAGGTCCTGTCAGTGGCAGGGCAAGGCCCTCCTGATGTGTTGAAGAACATCAGACAAGGTCATTTGCTACAGAGAAGCAAAATAATGGTCTGAGATTGAGACTGGGTAATATAAATTCCTTGTGTGTTAAATCTGGCTCTGTGGCTTTGGACAAGAAAATTACAGTACCAGAGCCTTAAGATGCTGTTTGTTATTTTTCATTGATTGCTGTAGCACTGGAGAGACACGAATCAGTGATGGTGAACCAGGTGTGTGAGGCACTGTATTAACAAAGAACAAAACCACAAATCCTGCCTTCAAAAACCACTGAAACAATGGCAAACAGGACCTTCCTTTACTGCAAAGGTGTATTGGGGTTCCACGCACCTAGGACTTTAACCCGTTGATTCAGTTTTCCCAGCTGTAGCTATTGTAACCTTAAAACTCTCACTTATGCTAGCCAGGACTTATATTGCCTAGTAGTAAAAAGCTATTGAAAAACGGAAGCAAAATTTTATGTATTATTTCTATCTGAGATATTGGACTACTCAGCAGAAAACAGTATTTCCTATTTAATATTTCAAGCTGAGGTCACTGCAATTATTTCCGAGCTAACTTTTGCTTTCTGTTTTGTGATTAAATGAAAGCTTGAAGCATCTGTCTGCCTTTGTGGTACTACTTAATCCTTTGCCAGTTCTCTTTGTAGAAAATATAATTTTTAACATTTTGAAGGAAGCTAACCCCACCTCTAACTAGAAGAAATTTCACTACAAATATCCCAAACAAATTCTCTGTTCTACTGTGCATGGATAGGTACATCCATATATTTAATTCCCGAGTTATCTTGTATCCTCTAGATCAAAGACCCCACAATGATACCACTCTTTCTTACACATTTTTGACTGAGGATGGACTGGGAGAATGGGAAGCTTTACTAGAAGTGTGACTACATAACCCCATCTTCTCAGGTCCTCATATTAAGAATATTTCAAGGGAGCAAAGCTGCCAAGCAGACATGCAGACACTTGATAAACACTCATCAGGTCAAGAACATTCATCTGCTTTCGGAAGGATCTGGCAAGCTCATTTCAAAAGGGAGAAGCATTCGTTTTTTAGTGTATTTCTGGGAACTCCCTTCCTCTTTCCCATGAAGTTTTCGGTAATTTCAGACTTGTGTTTTTCTTCTGGTATATCAGACCTCAACGACAACAGTAATTTACCATATTTGATCTCACATGTTTGGCAGTGGTGCAGGACTATGGTATATTGTACAAATACAGGACTGTGCAAATACATGTGACAGTAAATGTAATGTGATATTGTGTAAAAGCAGTATTTTTAAGTCTGACTTAAATCACTCACAGATTGTAAAGGCTTCTTTTTTTTTTTTTTTTTTTTTTAATTTTCAATGAGATCAGGCCCCCTGTATCAGGTATCTAATTAGCAAGGTATACGAGGAACTTTGACTGCACTACCAGTTTCTGAAGCATAGAGAATTAGCCAATTTAAATCCTGTTAATTATGAAGTTTGTGTAGAAAGAAAACCTTAAATACAGAAATCAAAAGCTGCAAAGTCAAAGCTACACCAGCTAAAAGATGGCATATTTTTGTGACTTTAATTATGAAACTCAGTAAAAAATGATGCAATTTCTTATTATTTTAATTGTTTTCCCATAAATTAGATTAGTTATTTTGGCAAACACTAAGGGAAATTCAACTCCAGCAAGAAAGCTGTTTCCCCTGCTGTCCCTTTTGGGCTATTTGACACTTCTTAATAATCCACCAAGTCACACCCCTGAGAACAATGCACTGCAATTGAAGCTGAAATTCAGAAAAACAATAAAGCATTGTGTTTAAGGGAGTTGTGTTTTGCAAGGGGCTAAAAGGTGCACTGCCCTTAATAGACAGCATCTATGTGTTTCCCTAAGTAAGAGTATATTCAAAACTGGAGCCCTCAGTAGACAACAACACAGCTCGAGAGGAAAGGAATGGAAGATGTGGCCAGCATACCATATAGTTTTCCAATGAATCAATGGAATCACCTCCTAGGGAATATGGTATATACTAGCAGAACCACATATCAAAATATACTTGAGGTCAGAGATTATTTTCCCGTTCTGGGTTTGTAAAAAGTCTAGTACAATGACGCTTCCATGAGTAAGTTAATAATAACGAAAGTTACTGGAAAATCACAGCAGGGTTTAGAGGAGACCCAAAAGAGTGATGAAGGCCAGGACTCACCTCTCAATATACACAAAAGACCTTAGGAAAGATGAAATAATAAAGAGGCAAATGACATTATAAGGGGAACGTACATTATAATTTATTTATTACATTTCTCACCCTCTTTGTGCAATATACAGAGGAGCAGTAAATAACTCAATTGAAAGAGTTGATGCTCAAAACTGAGACAAGGAAACGCTCTTTTGAGATTGTAATTATTTTAAGGCACTCTGTGAGCTTGTAAAAACGTAAGAAATAGGAAACAGAAATTTAACACGTAGACAGAGCCAGAAAAAACATGGTTACAATGACTGAGAGTATCTCAAAAAGGAAAAAAAGTACATAACCAAACATAAAAGACATACCTGTGTTCCTGTTTTTAATTTTACCTCTAGAGACCAGCCAGGAGCCTGCAGCTCATGCCACAAGGGCTGGCAGGACCTGAGCAGGGCCAGAATCAATGGTGGCCAAGCCCCCCATCATGCATAAATGGAGCCCACAGGGAGCAGTAGAGGCCAGGGCAAGCAAACAGGGTGTGGGGCGGCTCTTCCCATGGAAGGGTGTTCAGCAAGGGCCCTGAACCTCTGCCAGCTTGACCAGGGAGCAAGGGGATCCACCCAGCAGAAAGGCACAGCCTCCCTAAGCTCCGCAGCTGCCTCAGTCACAGCAGCTCTCTGCTTAGTGACAGAGCTGTGGGAGCAGGAGAGTAGGCTGGGGAGTATCAGGGACTGCAAAGACCTTTAAACTACACTTGAAGTGGGAAAGAGAGAAAACCAGAAAGCCTGGGGGTGGCAAACCAACGTTTGAGGGATGGTGTGCTATCAAGGTCCTTTGGTATGCCCTCTCAGCGGAGATAGAAGATAGAGATCTAGATAGAAGACAGCACAGACACAAGCATTAGTGCATTAGAAACCACAGAAGTGCTTGAGAACAGTCACACAGGACTTCTTCCCTCGCCCCCAGAAGAGGTGGCAGGATGAACAGCCCAACTGAAATGCATCTGCACTGATGCACACAGCACAGGCAACAAGCAGGAGGAGCTGGAAGCCATTCTGCAGCAGGAACACTGTGATGTAGCTTGAGATGGCAGGATGATTGGCACAACTGGAGTGTTGTAAAGGATGGCTGTAAATGCCTCAGATGGGACAGGAAAGGAAGGAGAGGTGGTGGAGTAGCCCTGCATGTTTAGGGAGTGTTTTGGTTGTCTGGAGCTTAGTGATGGTGACAACAGGGTTGAGTGTTCATGGGTAAGAACCAGGGGGGAAGGCCAGCAAGGCAGATGTCACGTTACAGACCACTCAGCCAGGATGAAGGGGCAGATTAAATACTCTATAAGCAGCTGAGAGAAGTTTTACCATCACTGGCTGTTGTTCTCATGGGAGACTTGAACTTACCAGATGTCAGCTGGAAATATAACACAGCAGAGAGGAAACAGTCTAGGAGGTTCCTGGGCTGTGTGGAAGGTAACTTCCTGGCACAGCTGGTGAGGGAGCCAGATAGGGAAGGTGTGCTGCTGGACAGGCTGTTTGTGAACAGTGATGTACTTGTGGGTGATGCAATGGCTGGAGGCCATCTTGAGCACAGTGATCACAAAATGACAGAGTTTTAAACTATTAGAGAAGTAAGGAGGGAGAGTTCAGCAGAAAATCCTTCTTTGACTTCTGGGGAGCAGACTTTGGCCTGTTCAGAATGAGGAACTTATCCAGTTACTTATCCAGCACTTAATGCCTTCTTTTCCTCAGTCTTTAATGATAAGTCCAGTTGTTCTCTGGGTACCCTGAACTAGAAGACAGACAGGAAGCAGAATGAAGCCCTCACAATCCAAGGGGAAATGGTTAGTGACTTGCTATACCACTTGTCTTATTTGTGTGTGACATATGAAAGTCTATGGGGCTGGATGGGAGGCACCCAAGAGTCCTGAGGTAGCACAGGGAACTGCTCACCAACACACTTTCCACCATTTGCCAGCAGTCAGGAGGTCACAGATGACTGCAAGTTAGCAAATGTGATGTTCATCTACAAGAAGGGCAAGGAGAAGGATACAGGGAACTACTGTCAGCCTGATGTCAGTGCTGCGACAGGTCATGGAGCAGATCACCTGGAGTGGCATTATGCCGTATGTGCAGGACCGGGGTTATGAAAGGCAGATCCTGCTTGGACAGCCCAATCTCCTAGGACAAGGTGACCCGCTCAGTGGGTGAGGGAAAGGATGCTGATATTTACCTGGGCTTTAGTAAAGTCCTTGACACAGTGACCCACAGTACTCTCCTGAAGGAACTGGCTGCCCATGGTTTATATGGGTGCACTGTTCACTGGGTTAAACACTGTCTGAAAAGCCAGGACCAGAGAGCGGTGGTGAATGGAATTAAATCCAGCTGGCTGGTCACGACTGGTGTTCCCAAGGGCTCAGTACTGGGGCTAGTCATGTTTAATATCTTTATCTATGAACTGGATGAGGGGATCAAGTGCACCCTCAGTAAGCCTGAAAATGACACCAAGTCGGGCAGGAGTGTTGATCTGCTGGAAGGTACAATCACTCTACAGAGGGATCTGGACAGGCTGGATCAATGGGCTGAGGCTAATGGTATGAGGTCAACAAGGGCAGGAGCTGGGTCCTGCACTCAGGTCACAACAACCACAGGGAATGCTTCAGGCTAGGGGAAGAGTGGCTGGAAAGCTGCCCAGTGGAAAAGGACCAGGGGTTGCTGGTCATCAACCAGCTGAACATGAGCCAGAGTGCATCCAAGTGGCCAAGAAGGCCAGTGGCATCCTGGCCTGTACCAGCAAGCGTGACCAAGGCAGTGATTGTCCCCTTGTACCCAACCCTAGTGAGGCTACACTTAAAACGGTGTGCAGTTCTGGGCCCCCCACTACAAGAAAGACATGGAGGTGCTGGAGCATGTCCAGAAAAGGGCAATGGAGCTGGTGAAGGGTCTGGAGCACAAGTCTGATGAGGAGCAGCTGGGGGTATTTCACCTGGAGAAAAGGAGGCTCAGGGGAGACCTCACTGCTCTCTGTAACTTCCTGAAACAAGACTGTAGCCAGGTGGGTGCCAGTCTCTTCTCCCAAGGAACAAGTGATAAGAGAAAATGGCCTGAAGTTGTGCCAAGGGAGGTTTAGATGGGATATTTCGAAAAATTTCTTCAAGTATTGTAACAGGCTCAGCAGGCTGAGTCACCATCCCAGGAGATATTTAAAAGACCTGAACATGGGACATGGCTTAGTGGTGGCCTCTGTAGTGTTAATTTAACTCTTGGACTCAATGATCTTAAAAGTCATTTGCAATCTAAATAAACTAATTATTCTAATTGTCAGATTTATCTGGAGTTTTCACACCTTTCTCTTAATCAGGGCAAGACACAGGACATTAAACTGGATGTTAGCTCTGCCCCCTATGAAAGTATCTATTTTACACATCAGAAAGGCATAGCAGAATGGGGTTCCTTACTTACAAGTAACTAAATTTAAATACTCTCCCTTTTTCAGACACATACTTTAGAATAAAAGAATAATAAAATATAAAAACCATTGTTTTTTCAGCTAAAACTGGGTACTGCAGTTTCTTACACATCTGTTTATAAGAAGAGGAGGATCTTCATATGCCATGAACAGGGATTACATGCTATTCAGGAGCCCTGTAATGATTTTCATCGAGATTGTAAATCCCATCATGCATATACTTGGCCAGTTAGTTGCTTTTCAGTATGTGTTCCTTCAGAAAAAGTAATCATGAAGCAGTCTGAGGAACAGATTGCCCTTTGGAACAGATGGGGAGGAGGTCCCTATTCTGATAGAGCAAACTTTTCTTTCATGATGGAATATTCCCTGGAAAAATTTGTGAGGATATGCGCTTGTACAAGATTGCTGTCCCAAGATGTAATGATTTCCACCTTCCATCTGCAATGGTTTCCTTAAGAGGGATGATTCAGGTCTATCTGATATCTGTCCAATATAAAAATAAAAAGATTATGTCTGTTTTCAAGGGAGTTTGGAAGTCAGGCCAGATAATCAGACGCAACAGTTTGAAAGCAAAGTACTCTTCAACTTTCTCCATCCAAAGATCTGAGTATAGCTTACTGTTAAATAACTTTGTGAAAGATGGAGATTCACTTCACTGGAAATAAATGCAACCTGAAATCATGGCACTGAACTACATTCTTCCTCCACACCTACAACGTGAAAACAACTTCATTTCAACCAGAAGTCTTTGTGCAGCTCTTTTTCTTCTTCCTTCAGCAGCTATCAATCAAAAGTAATATTGTTAGGTGAGTGCATAAATTAATGACTGGATTCAAATACAGTGTGTCAGTGCATGAAAATTCCAGGTGGAACTGACTGAAAGTGTGCAAAATACAAGAGTTATGGGAAAGAAAGGAGTATCTCTTTGAAAGAAAATATATAATTAGGAAAGATGTTAATTGCACCATGGTGGTAAAGGACATGGCATTTTGAACACATATCCACTGAGAAGTGATGCAGTGCACAGTAATGATTTATAAAGGGAAGTTTACAGTTCTGGGTCCATTAGGGAGGTCATTTATTCTGCTCTGCTTAGTCATGATGAGACCAGAATGCTGATGTTGCTCCTGGTTTTGGATGCCTCACGTAAGGGAACAGATAAACAGATGGGATATAGTCCAAAGAACAGCAAGGACAGTGGGATGTTTAAGAAGCAGGACCTATGAAGAAACTGAGCACGTTTAGTCCACAACAGCAAGACTGAGATACGATGATAAGATGGCCAGTATACCAAAAGCTAAAAGAATACCAGTTTTTCTCCATGGCACCTGAAGCAAGGAGGGCTTAGTTAGGAGATACTCTGAAAATGTCTGTGTCTTCTTACAGTCCGGTTTTTACAAGAACTGGTAAGAAAATCAGGGGTCAGAGACAATCCATGTCAAGCTCTTCTCCAGGATGGAGGGACAGGTTATTTGGCAATTTGGAGACCTTCCCAGCCTTACACATAAGTGATTGGAGAATACTGATGGCTGCTGGTCTTTTTTTTTAACAGACTAGGTCAATCAGTAAGTCCTGATATTATAAGACCTAGATTCTTGACACTGCTACCTTCCCAAAGACGCTGAACAACCTTTGGATGACTTCCTGAGATCTCCCAAATGCAACAGTGGCACTTTCTGAGGAGTCTCAGCAGAGGGCTCCATCTTATTTCACATGGGAATTTGAGATGGTGCCATCTCCCACACACTGATGACCCTCAGCTCTGCTTGCACAATTAACCTAATTACACCTATCACACTGTTTTCAGTGCCTGAATGAAGACAAATACTGCCTAAAATCAGGGCTGGTGAGATAAGAGTCAAATGAAACATGTTCAGCATTCACAGGGAACAATTAAAAGGTTGAACTATGTGTTAAACTTCCTCTTCACCAAACTGTTTGTCTTTGGTCTTCTATTGAGTTATTGTGCTTTTTGTTATGACAACAACTTTTCCACCTTTGGGGGGTGTGGAGTGGCTTTCAGCAGTCACCACATGCCTACTACTTGTAGGAATCCCCCGTAAGCAATAGCCATGATGCAGCACAAGAAAATGGCATGTCCTTAAAAATCAGCTGGGCTGAAAATACATAAATACTTAATAGATGAAAACTCATTTCAAAACCTTTGTTTTCAAGTTATTGAGTACTTGCTTTAGGGCACACATCAGTGTGTTTGACACAGAATTATTTCACACGTTATCTGTTAGTCCATCACAGAAGCAGCAGCTGCTGAAGACACTGCCATAGCTAGAGGAGGCATGGTTAAGCACATATTTCTATTTTTAAGAATATTTACAGCTATATCAATTGTATTAAACCCCTGACATGTTTATTTTTCATTCAAGGACAGTTCTAAGAAGCAGTAGCAAAGAGGGCAAGACCTGTAAATAATATTGGTATAAATATACTACACTGGCACAGCTGAAAGTTTTCCATTACTCAGGAAAAGGTCACTAGACCTATTGAACATGTTTAGACTACCCATGCTGCTTAAAACATGACAGAAATAACTTTACCATTTAGCATCTGACACAAATACAAACTGAAGTCTTTAGAAAACTGGTATGCTTACCTAATTTTGGGGTGTTTTCCTGACACAGAGCCCAGTGTCCTACACACACTGACAGGGAGCCATAGTTTTCCTTAAGCTTTGCTTAGTCATATGAATGTAGAACTTTCGTGCATGCTAAAAGTCTTTTTCCTTTATCATTCCTATAATCATAACAGAAAATAAAGTAACTCTTGTTTTAAAAAGAGAAAATTACTTTGTAATTATTTCAAAATCACACAGTCTCATATCTGCATATTACAGGTCTTTTCCTGTTCTAATTGCATTATTTTATATATTTAATGAGCAAAATTCTCAAAACTGACTAGTAATTTTTAACAGTTTTCGATTTTGGGCATTCGACAAGAAGGTACATAAAAAGGGCAAATTTTCAGAGGGACAGCATTCAGTATTTCTAGAATGCAGTGTATCAGAGTAATCATTGCAAATTTGAAGTGCCAAATTTTACTACACACTTTTTTTTGTATTCAAAGACTGCATAAGAAACTCCTGAATTCTCTCATCAGAGAAGCATATGAGCAGAAATCACTTTCTGCCCTTCAGATTTTCTCTCTCATCTCTCATGTTTCCAGTTGTTGAGAGATAATTGTTCTTTCCACATCATAAGAGAAGATCCTCATTTAAGTGCTGCTGTTTGCAATTTCCATCCATCAGCTATGTAATTAGAAAAAAACTTGGCTCTATAATCCCTTCTCGAAAATTATACATTAACCTGACCCAAAGACTTGTGAAATCAGCCAGAAAAGTTTCACTCATTTTTACAGATGCTACATCAGGTGTTTATTAGCTGTTCCATTTAGAAGAAAAAATAAGCTGAAAAATGTTTAAAACCTGAGACAGCTATCAGCTTATCTCAAATGGGCAATATAAAAAGATGCTGAAAGACAAACGTAACATTTTACGCAATCTCAACTACACAAAAATGTATTTCCACAAGTTTTAGCCAATTTTTGCATATTCTTTCATTATATTTCTTGTTCTTCTCTCTTATAGTGTTCTGGGCCTTGTTGTTAGGCAAAGTAATTAACATCTTTAGATCCTTAACTGCAAACACTTAAATTATATGAAACATTTTTTTTTCATAAAAACTCCCGTTTGGGAAGGTTTTTTTATGTAGTCTCTTGCTACAGCTAACTGGACAAAAATGCTACAACTCAGAGTATGGAAACTCAGAAAAATTAATTTGCTTATGAAAAATCTTTGGAGCATTTTTATTTATCCATTTGTTTTCTGGTCTGCTGTATCACTTGGGGTACTTGATCTCCCACGTTCTCTGCACTGCATTAACCATGTAGCTGGACTCAACCAGGGAATGGGAAAGTGGTTTCTGAGGGAGGAAGGTGAAGCAACGAAGTGGGGAGAGGATGGAAAAAGCTTTCTGCACCAAGCCTCACGCTGTTACTGCCTGCCCCAGTGCTCTACACTGCAGGTGTATCTCAATTTGCATTGTACCTGGAGGCTGCTGTGATCAGGTCTCACAAAACTTAACTTCTACATGTGTTACTTCAGTATAAATGGTTTGGGCTAATGATCTGAGCTGACTTGTTTCCTTATATCTGATGCTCATTCATACACTGTACTAAAGATCCTGGCAAACATCATACACATATTGTAATGATGAGAGGTTCTTTTACTGTTCATAATATTTTAAGGGACATTTTAAAAAATACAAAAGTTATCGACAAAAATAATCTATGGAGTTTTACAGTCTGAAACTGCATTCACATACTTGGGGGGATGAATCAGGCTCCTAAGTGAATTTTTCCATTCTTTCAGAGGAAGGAAATCCAAAAAACCAAACTGTGTTTCAGACATGTATTAGTCTTCCAAAACACAGTAAGACAGGAGGTCCCACTTGACCCACCAAGGATCCCTTTATCAGGCTCCAGCTAAGCAGCTGTGGTACCTACATTTTTGAGGTGGTGCCTCAAATATCATCTGACTGTACATCACTCTGACCCAGCTTGACTAGCTTAGCACAACTTATGTGACAGACAGGGTACTCTGGACATCTCTAAATTATAAGTAATTTTGTCTTTATCTCTAGTGACCAACTGTTTTCTTCTTCAGAAGACTAGATGAGTTACTTTAAGAATTTAGGAACTTAGAATAACCTGGCTATGAGGTACGTATGTTGTGAAGTCCCCTACTCTTACACCCATTGTAAACAAGCAAAAAATTATGCAAATATGTCAACAAACAAGGAATAGACATAAATGTTTTGAGAATCAATATCATCACGCTTACATTTGGTTTAGAGATAGGCAGGGCAGAAGTTAAAAAAATTAGCAATTTTTAATCTTCTGCTATGTTAAAGCAATTAACTGGTCTCTCACATTTTCCCTCTTCAATAACAAGGAGAGAAACTTTATACAGTAGGGTGTCTCCATTCTCATACCATTATTTCCTTTTACTCTCAATTCTTTTATTTAATCTATAAAAAATGTACAAGAAATGCCTCACCTTCACACATTATCAAGCATATTGTCCAAACTTGTGCCTTCCACTATTTTCTGGAACAGATAGGGTAAAAAACCAGTCTGGCTTTGCAAATCCTGTGTGGTTTTGGGCACAGGTATTTAAAATGATACAGGGAAGTGTCCAAATAATCCTAAAATCATACAATGGTTTAGGTTGGAAAGTACCTTAAAAATCAGCTAGTTCCAACCCCCCTGCCATGGGCAGGGACACCTTCTATTAGATCAGGATGCCCAAAGTCCCCAGATACTCTCACATATAAGAAAAAAAATTAATTTATTGTATAGAAGATGCAAGTCAACAATTCTGGATCTAAATAAATAGCAATACATTCATTTGGGAACTAATTGTAGTAAGAACTCCTTATTCTGTACAGAATTCTGCTCCCCAAATAAAAATCCTCTGAGAATTACCATAACTGTACAGCATGAGTAAACTTTCCAGTGCTGGCTGCCTAAAAGTATGGCAGAATCCTAAGTTTCCTGGCAAGAAAATTATCTAAATATGATAAAACCACAGTTGAAAATAATATTAGGAGATACTGAAAGAATGAAAAATGAAATCTTTCTTCATAGTGTTCACTGGGTGGACTCTGGGCTCCATATGAGCGTTTAAAAGCCTTTAGCACTGCCACACACAAAACTGCCCTTGGAAAACTCTGGGGAAAATCTGGCCATTCCCTCTCAGAAACACGCATTTCTGAAACAACAAGTATCCATACAAACAGCAGGTTTCCATGCAGGCAGACTACTTAAGGGGAAATTTCCAGTGTAGGGGTTCACCAAAATAAATGGCAAAGCACAACACATTTTTAGACACCCTTAGTATCTACTGAGCCATCTTATTTTCAGATGAAGTAGCAGCTATGAATTCCCACAAAGAATTGACAGAAGGACAGCAAATTAAGGCTTGCTAAGTGTTAAAGTACCAGAACTGCAGAGTAAGGGATGGGTAACAGACACCAAAACCTCAGTGGAAAGTTTTATTAGTGGTTTATCTTCATTGCTATCTTATACCACTTCTTTTTTTACTGCAATGGGTCCCAAGCAACAAATAAGAACAGAGTAGAACAAAGACAGAGGTTTTTGTTCTTTATCTTGATGATAAAGAAGGATTATATTATGTGGAGATGTTTTGGGAGCCTTTTTATCTAACTCCACTAAAGCCTTAAAAAAAATGTATATTAGATAAAGTTTTTTTCCAAATAGACAACCTGAAAAATTAGTTACAGATATCACAAAACTCTTCCTGCTAAAGCAGTTGACTGTGTGTTTTGAGCATACACTCTAAAGTATGAAATAATATTTGGCAACAGCTATAAAGGAGCAGATTCTGAAAAGCACATTACTGCACTAGAAGTCAATCATTAAGGGTCAGTGAAGACATTTTTGGAATGATTTACTTGTGAACTATTCAACTGACCAAAAGGTAAATATGCAGGGTATTATTACAATGTTATTTTTTAAATTAAGTGAAGAAGTAAGTAACCTTAATAAAAGATGTTGCAATACATGTGGTAATTTTGGTCTTCTGCATTGTTTGCTATCAGTCACATTATCACATTCCATTATGAACTGTCCTCAGGAAAAATAATATATATAGAAAATAAGATAACTAGTAAGTAGACAAGAGTACTTTCCATTTGAGAAGGGCAAATGAGTTTAATGAACTTAAGGATAAGCCTCTTTTTGGATGCTTCATATTAAAAAATAATTTGAACTGCAATGAAGAGACTGTTTTTGTTTATAATTTAGGGAAGAGCTAGAGCAAAGAAAGTTTCAGCCTTCAAATATCCAAAGAAGGCAGCAATTGAGATTTTAACTAGTCTCTTAGAACTCCATAAACCTTATGTGCTCTTATACCTGTAGGTATTAGATCACTCTTTGGGGACAGTTAGTTTGAATCGGACAGTTATGCATGTATTTCTATTAAGTTTTGAAACATGCTCTTTTTAATTTACCAAAAAAAAAAACCAAAAAACCAAAACCAGAGCTCAAGAATCAGCATATTTTGGTATCTCTCAATGACAACTGATAATCTAAATCTTCTTCAGTGCCAGAATTTTACAGGTTACTTTTTGTCAGACAAGAAATTAATAATACCCTGAGATCCCTCTCTTTCATATGAAAAAAAATAAGCTATACAGATGCACTGTGGCATCTGCACATATATTAACATGGATTTTCAATCACTCTTTCAATATGGCAGTGTGTATCACTGACCCTCAGCCACAGGGGTGACTGACTGAGGTAATTTCCAACCTTTGCATCCAGTCCCTTCTGTTCCACCAACATGGACACAGGGGAAACAACTCAGAGGGATCCAAATTTCAGACAATCATTAAACCAACAAGGAGCTATTCAGTGGGGAAAGGCAGAAGGCTGGATGGAAGGTCCCTCTGGGCTGGATTTAGCCCACAAAACATAGTCTGGATGATGCCAGAATGGAAGGGTAAATTTCATAAGGAATGAAAGGGATAAAATAAGCTTTCATGGAATGAATAGCTAAGTAGCTCCCCAGACATATGAACTCTTAGTAGCCAAAGACTGAAAAATTGTAGTAACTACAGTGTGAGCTCTGTACAAGAAGAAAAGGCCTGCCAAATTAATGTTCCAATGCCAGAAATTTTTAAAATAATGAAAATACATAAACAAAAATATGTAAAAGCAAAAAAATGATCATTGCTAAGTTATGGGAACAACCCTGTTGACTGTAGGAATGTTGCTAATAAAATTGTCAGAGCAAAAACAAGAATTGCAAAAGTTACCTTTTTGACTTTTTGTGATACACAGGAAACATCCTTTAATAATTGAGTGGGACAAATCCAAATGTGTGCACATAACCCTAAAACCTATGATAAAACTGTTTCTCAAATAGATGTTTGCCAAAGATCCTTATTTATAAAAGATTTTAAAAAAAGCATAAATTCAGATGAAAACAAGTGATTCCTTCTTTCTTGCTTCACCTGTTATAAATTAATTTTTGGACAAGGACATTTAGGCTGCTGTTGGAAACCCCCAATTTACTCTTGGGTATGAAAGTATAAGAGGTACCAGCTCTTTAAAAATTAATACACTACTTAAATTAATAAACTACTTAAACATGTGGTTCTCACATGTTGAACCACCCGTGCTTTCACACATGGGAACAAAGTCTTGGCAGAAAATCCTGTCCTTGGCCCATGACTCTGAGGCATAGGAGAGTGACTATGATACAAAAAAGCATCCTCGGGGGCTTTGAGATGACACAAAATGTCCCTGAGGAATCTAAGATCTCCAGTCAATATACATCCATCTCCCCTGGGGCCATGAAAGTGAGGCAGTAAACAAAAACAACTGAAAGAAGCAGGGCTGCTTGGCAGAGGTGAGGAGAAGTTTCACTGGCCACCGGTACCTTCACGTTATGCAATGCCACGCTGGGCATAATGCTCCCTATTCTAGAAGAGCCAAAATATTGCACAAAGTGGCCCTGTTCTACCCAGACATCATCCCCTCCCCAGCACGTCAGACACTATACCATGCCTTCAAAACACTTTGGAGGAGAAAATAATTTCCCCTTTGAGTAAAGAAGAGCAACAGGTAAGAATACTTCATGAGAGAGAACTCGTCAAGTTGCTGAGCATGCGATTCCTTGCAAATCTACAGGTAAAGCCAAGATGAAAGTCATCTGAAGACAGGGAGGAAGCTGACCAAGATGAGGTTCAGGAGCTGACTGTTGCTGCTGCAGCTACACAGATTCACAGCTGGATGGCCTCAAGTCTGAATAGCTCAGTATTATTCATTATGCCATGTCAAGGTTAGCCACCTTTGCTTACAGCAAAATGGAGAGGACAGAAGGATACCTGAACCCTACCTTCCAATTTTGCATCAACTAATGACTTGGCATGCCAATAAAGGCATAATAAGGTACCATTTCACTGACTTCACTTGTCTGGGAAAATGTCATCCAGTTGGAAGCTTGACCCATGCAGTTAATAAATGGATAAGCCTGTTGATATGCAAAACAAATCAGGTCTCTATCTGGAAAACATTTTTTTTACCTCACAAAAGCCCTGTATTAGAAAATTCTGGTTTACCCCTCAGAGGAGATACTTTTTCAGACGAATGGCCTTTGGTCCTGTGAGAATAGGTGTGATGTTGTCAGTTGTGACATCCAAATTGCATCAGGTCTCAAGCTGAACGGTGTCCAAATTAAGATCATGAATATAAGGATGTCTTTCATTGTGTTTGTTTAGCTGTGCAGCCATGTCACCATCAGCTGTCTGTGACCACAGAACACTGAATCTCTCTCTATTCATGTCCACTTTAAATCTCTACCAAAAAAAAAATAAAATAACAACAAAAAAAAACCTGAGCAGAATTTGCAGTGATTTATCTTTTGAAAACACTGGTCCCCTGGTCTAAGTTATAGAGATGTAGCATATAATATTTTCAGTGCAGTACTGGTTTTGGCTCAAGTGTTTGCCATAATGTCCAATAGTACAAAATGAGCCATAAGCTTCAATGCAAACACATGTTTATTTCAAAATGTTAAAAAAGACAAGGAAGAGATGGTAAGAGAGAAGAAAGAAGTATTTCCCTAAAGGGTTCAGATGGGTAAAAGGCTTAAGCCAATATCCACTAGTACCAAGTACAATATGGTGTTAGTGACTATCATTAACAATGCTTTTTAGAAAAAAAAACAACCTCTTAATGAGGACCTCTCTTTTTAAAGAACAGGCAGTAAACAATATCTGTAACTCATGTTGTAGTAATGACCCCAGTGAGTGTCTGACAGTGGTTTTTAAGTACACCAACCAGTGCTCCAGCAAATTACCAATTTGGGGTCACTGGACACTTTATCTACATTTTTCCTCTAGATTTAAAAGGTTTTGTGGATTCTGCTATTTTGAATTTAAGAGTCAGTTCATTTTGTTCAGTTTGGATGTGTGCTGTGTTTTGGTATTGTATGAGATGGCTCCAGAGTACTTAGCAAAAACAATGATTTTGAGAACACTACACTAAACAGAACAGCCATCTCGAAGCAATGGATTTACTTTATTCATATTCGGGTGTTTTTTTCTTTGTTTCTTTTCACACAACTAACAAAGATGCTGTTGTTCAAGGAAGTATAGGACACAAGGCAAGAAAAGCTTTGCTAAGCCCACAGATCCCAACTTCCTCTAATAGAGTCCACTTGCCTGTTACTGCTGCAGTTCGATGGCTGAAGAATTTCAACTGCCTCCCCTGAGCAGCGTTTTAATCTCTTCCCAACCAGCCCACCTGTAACAACAATAGCAATTAACTCCAGTGCCTTCCTGAGCCATATAGCCTGGCCAACTCCCAACAAGATCGAGAACTTGGAAAGGGAAATGACTGCTGCTGTCCGTGGGCAGGAACAAACAGAATCAACAGTTGGAGTGAGACGAGATGCTCCTCCACACAGCCCTCATGGAGCACAGGTCCCTCCTTGTCCCTTCTTCTCCAAGGAACCAGCTGCCTTGGCAGGGAGCATCACTGGGGACTCAGTAAACTGACTTGCAAATGGGCTTATGATGGAAATGCATCACAAGTTGAGGTTTGTACACCCCATCACACGACTGCACACCCCATCACACAACTCTCACCAGAACAACTGAGGCTTGCTTCAGGCTATTGCCTGGCCTCTGCCTGCCAGCATGCATCCAGCACAGCAGCTTTCCAAAGCCACCTTTCCAAACTCACGGTCATTATCAGCAGCAGACACCTGAAACAACTTGACATCTATAGGAGAAAAGTAAATGCGGGAGGTCTAAGTATCCCCCCTCAGTTCTTGTTCTCCGAAGTGAGTTATCTACACAGCAGCTTATGAAGAATTTTAGATCCCAAGAACTCAGGTTACATTTAAAGAAACTGCTGAAAATTCGTTTCTGTTTCACTGCAAATTAAGGGTCTTACAAGTCTGCACGCGCTCCATAATCTTAAAAAATGGGGCTTGGGTTCCTGAGCAACCTGGCCAATTCTGAAAATTTTACCCATGACAGTCTTTTATTCCCCAAAACATTAAACTGCAGAAACCACTCCCAAAACCAAGTCTGGGAAACAAATTTGCAGTTGCTCAGGGTAGCTCAATACTTAGCCTATTGAGTCACCACAATGACCACAGAACGGATGGATTATACGATTTTAATAGGTCAGACACCGCTGTTTTTTCCTTTACAATCACACATCCTAAAACAACTAAAAAGTAGTTGAGAGAAGTCAGACACGCGTGCCCACACTCTGTTTATTTTGAAAAGTCATCACCTCTTCTCCAGCTGAATGCTGTTATATTTGCACCTGACCTTATGCTGC
The DNA here is from genome assembly GCA_013400515.1 of Erpornis zantholeuca. Classification (NCBI taxonomy): domain Eukaryota; kingdom Metazoa; phylum Chordata; class Aves; order Passeriformes; family Timaliidae; genus Erpornis; species Erpornis zantholeuca. Next base: position 33,831 of record VZTN01020660.1, read on the forward strand.
TTCTCTTCAGTCAAGGACAGGGATTGACACATGCAGGGCAAAGAGCCTGCCAGAATAAGAGACTTATTTCTCTAAACATAGCTTTGTTACTCCTCTATCACACCAGCAGTTCGTGTTGCCAGGTGAGGAGTTTATCCTCCCCTTAACTGTCCCCATCTTTTGCAAATATGATTGAACTAAAGGAATTTAACAACATGCAGTTCTGTTTTTAAATTAACACTGATACCTCCTGGTTGTTTTCATGCTGTGCAATTACAATTTTTAAGACACCAACACTAACAGTTTCAAATACACAAACATCCTAATGTACTGAGCATTTTCTTCCCCCTACTGATTTTCTCAACCACGTGGAAATTTTTTTTCTTCCCATCATCACATTTCTCATAGGACAATCTGTTATTGGGCCTTCCCTGAAAATCATTCTGTGGAAAATAGTATGGAAGATAAGTGTGAAACTCTGTCATCACAGCATGTGGCAAGTAATACTCCAGCTCTCAAATACCACCTGCGTTATTTCTGCTCTGCTCCTCAATTCATGCTTTTCTTTCTTCATAACTGAGCACTAACACCTGTTGAGTGGCTTCAGCAGTGCCAAAGAGCACACCCACTGCTCTGTTTCTCCAAGAAAATGAGAGGTGAGGGGTGACATGAAGTTCTGGTTACATTGCAGTCAGTAGGATTTTTTGTTTGGACCTCTTTGTGCCAGGATTTCTCACCAGTTTGCAGTGATGCCATATTCAAATCTACACCATTAGAAGTTACCTTAGAAAGAAACTGTTGCCCCAACTGCAAACCATGCTGGTGACTGTCACCTATTTTTTTACGTGTCCTAAGACAGAGGCCAACAGAGAGTTGAACAAGAGTGAGGAATGTTTAACATCCAGAGAGCACAAAAGGAAGAAGCTTCATGTAGTAGGCAATCAAGGATTTTAAAAAAGGTTCTGTGTTTAACAGCATGAACACAGCTTTGCCTCAAGAGCTCTAGGGAACTGTTTCAAGTGCTCCCCTTTCACATTACATCTGGAATTACCTATTCCAAACGGGAAATGGCACAATATACTCAATGTTTGCTTTCTTTTCTCTTCTTCTGGTATCAGTATAAGCTGAGCAGTACACAAAACCTAAGATTGCCCACCTTGTCTATCCCCAAAAATTTGATCCTGAAGGAAAAAGAAGCACCAGGGCAAGGCATGCTGAAGAAAAGAGAAGCAGAGTGTAGTGAAGGCTGGGTCTGTAAAAGAAGTGAAAAAGAAAGCCCAGTAATGAATCCAGCTGGAATAGTTTCTCCTCTAAAAATCTCAGCCTAGGATCACTGTTGGTAGTTTTTACACTCTGAGCCAGAGTGTGGGAGCCAACTGCGTGACCTAGAGAAACACCAACCCAACAAGCTGGCTGAAACAACAGCTGTGACTTCTCTAATGAACTGGCTCTGTTGGTTGTCTGGCAAACGAGGTGTGTGTCCAGGGGGCAGGTGACACAGTGCAGCTGGACAAAGGGGAGCGGGCAGCCTTTACCGACGTGGTCATTGCATCTCAGGTGATCCCGAAACAACTGATGGGCAAGGAAGTGATGTTTACCTTATGGCTACTTTTCTGGAGTTGAGGTAGGTATGTTTATCTGGGTTGATGTAGGTATGAAAATGCCACATAGCAAATTACATGAATTTGAAACAGATATCTACAATAAAACCTGAAAGTTTCATGTTCTTCTGCGGTTATGAGCCTGCGAGCCATTCCACACAGGCAAATCTTTGTGTCCTTGATTAACCTCAGCCAATAACTCAAACAGGGCTGTGTCTGATTAAGGTCCACATTTGCAAGCTTCAGAAAATGCTTTGTAGAAAAATGTGGTTGTTGGCCAACCCAGATTGCTGCACATAAGTTACATCTGATAGGAGCAAAATGTGAGAATTTAGACTGAAATTTCCTTAGAGACCAGGGCAGCACTATTTTTCTTGTTGATTTTGTACTCGCTGCCTCGGCATAATTACCCCTTTCTTGTCAACGTCAAAGCAGGGTGGGGAAGAGGTTATTTTTCAAAAGACAGGATAAATCCCTTTGCCTTTAACTTCTGAAGGCTTCAGTTTACGACTCACTGTGTCCACAGTGAAATGAAGTTGTGATCACAATTCTAGATCTGATCCAACACATACTGAAACCAATGGGAGACTTTCTGTTGACTCCAATGGAAGCTGGGTCATACCTTGAGCAGACACACTGCACATAAAACAAAACCCCTTTCCAATTTTGGATAGCAGAAAACACGGACAGCTTGGAAACAGTAAAGACCCCTGAGGTGAGAAATTGTCTACAACAAAAATCTAATACAGGAAAAATCAACAAATGCAACTGCCTCCACTCAGCCTCTTTCTAGGCCTATCAACCCAGACAAAACTGCATCCAGAGCAGGTATTTATAAAAAATGAAAAAAAATAAGATCTTGGCAAAAGACAAAATCTCTACCAGAGTCAAAAATGTAGAATAATTATTCAATCTTAAAATAAAGTTTTCAAATAAAATAAAGAAAAGCTTGAAGAAATGATTGTAGTACAATTTAGAAGCTAGAAAACACTTGCATCAGGCTTTGCAGCACAGTTTTTATGCCTGTCAAACACGAAAGTCAACCTAGGATTTCTAGAAGAAGGGAAGCATTAGCACACCACGGCCAGTATCAGACTCTTATGCTCTATGTCAGCTGACCACCAGCAAACACCTGTATGTTGTTTTTAACATTCTTCACATGGCTCCTATGCAAAAAGAGTAATGAAAAAATTGTGCAATGAGGGAAAGCTAAGCCTGAAAATGAAACATATAAAACAGTTCTAAGAGTGTCAGGGGATTTGGAGAGAAAGGATCCCAGAAGAGCATATGCTTTGGAAAGACTAAAACAATTACTATGTGATGTTGACATGATATTGATTGTCAGAAAAACAAGACAGCAGCAAAAAGGAATATTGATCTTGCAACATCAGAAATCACTTAGTTGGGATGATAAAGCATTTGTAGGCTGGTCTTTAGCTTGTCTGACACATCCCCAGACTGATGCACCATTATTTGAACAATTCATAGGTGGGAGAGGAGGAGGTATGGGCAGACTGGCAACCCTCACACTGGCAGGTATGTTTTGACATGTGGTCTGAAAGTGATTGACACTCGGTAGCCAGAAATTGTCTCACTCAGGAAGGCCTCTCTAGGCTGATCATTTCTTCCACCCAACCTGAGCTTGGCAGGTTGAAAAGAAAAAAAGGAGGCTCATCTTCAGTCAGCTTTTTTTTACACTTTTCAGCAAATCAAGAAACACACAGTGACACAGGGTTTTTTTGGGATTAGTTATGGGCTTAACAGATACATCCTGTATAAATTAAGAACAGGGAGGTCCTGCAGGGTTGTGCACCAGGAATGAATACACTGTACCACGGGTAATGGATGCATCCCGACAACCTAGCACTGGCAAGGACCCAGAGAACTTGTAAAACATAACTCAAACTTGTTAGCAAATTACTGAGCTAGAATTTCCTCCCTTAGCCCATAGCGTTATTCACATGTTTGAGTATAACCTCTTCGTTATACCTCATGATACCCAGTATACTTCCCATTTTGGAAGTATAGGTGTATTTTTGGATTCGCTTCCAACTCCATTTAAAAAGCAAAACAGCTGGGAGGGAGAGAGTGTCCCTTGAGAGTAAAAAGCTGACACTGTTGATCATAAATCTTTCGATATATACACAGATATATCTTCACGGAGGATGGATCACACGTTGGTGACAGGTTTCCCAGCGCCAGCTGTTCCCGGTACGCCGGTGCCTCGCCTACCGCCGTCCCCGCGCTCCCCCGGCTCACGCAGGGGAGGTGCCGCCGGCAGCGCGGGGCCCGAGGGAGACCACCCCACACCCCCGGGAGGCGCCTCCGGGCTCTGTGCCGACC